>VKOC01018421.1:0-26536 GCA_009364415.1 Spea multiplicata
CTCCCTCATTCAGACAATGCATCTCACTCATTCACATTTCAATGCAATATTCTTACTACCCTCTTTCTCACTATGTACCCCACTTCCTCCTTATAACCTTTTTACTTCCACTCCCTTATCACTTTCTAAAGGAGGCTGCCCGGGACTTAAAGTACCATTGCGGGACTGTCCTGGGCAATCTGTTGGGTGGTTCCGAATTCGGAGGGGGGAAATTGCTCTCCCTTTCCCCACTGTGGCGACGTCACTGACTGTACTCGTTCATGTGTTATGACCAAGTGGGTAGGTTAGTATATGGCCTTTTTCTATTTAAGGTAAGTGCTTACAAGGGAGGGCTGAGGAAGAACCATGAGGGAAATAGTCCACTAACCACCGTGTCTGTGAACCTGTATAGCTATATATCAAAATCTCACTGCTCTTGGAAAACCTTTTTTCTCCATCCCACTGAAATATTAAGGTAGATGATCGTATTCCCTTACTCCCTAACTTCATCTTCTCTTGCCTGTTTGTAGCGGAGAGTGGTCACAAGCACCACTGCCAGAGATTTTGACAGATGCTAGATGGCAGTGTCCTTTCCAGACCCTCCTGAGAATTCTGGCTCCCCTTACAGGTTTAATGCAGGTAGTGCATTCAACCATGCAAGTCAATGGACTCCAGCTTTCTAATTACAATGTGATTAGTAAAATATTTAGAAAAAAAATAATTAAACAAATGGGAAAAAATGTGGTAACATTTAAAAATAATTATGCACTGGTATCATTGTACTTGAGATGTTGCTGAAAAAATATTAGGGTGTTGTCTGACATGGACATAAACCACACACAAAAAAATAGCACCACAAATTTTGACAAAGGCTGGTGGTAAAAGTGCTGCTGGAAAGGGTTAAAATACAGTCGTTTGAAATATCCTGGGGTGTCTACAAAAATATATGATTTCATGGGGTAAATTGAAGTGACCAGATTCAAAGATGTCCCAAATAGGACATGGTGGCAGAAGGACCAAATGTCAAAGCTCCAAGTAAAAAAATGTTTGCTTCCTAAATGTGGTGTTTTACCTCCCAAACAACCTGACAAACCTATGCATGGTGGTATCACTGTACTCGGAAGATGTTGCTGAACATATATTGGGGTGTTGTTTGATAGTGACATATATTAGGAGTTATAAATTCATACCTGAAGTACAATTTGTGTGAGACAAATGAAAACAAAATTACTACCACAAACTATGGCAAAGGCTGCTGTTAGAATCTCATGCATGGAAAGGGTTAAAATACCAGCTTTTTAAATAACTTGTGGTGTCTAATTTTCAAAAATATATGACTTGTGGGAAGTGTCAAAAATGACACTTCCCAAAAGTGTCATTTTACCTCCCAAATAACCTGACAAATACATGCATGGGGTATCACTGTACTTGAGAGATGTTGCTGAATACATATTGGGATGTTGTGTGACAGTGACATATACCAGGAGCTGTACATCCATACCAACTTGTGTGATAAAAAAACACAAAATAAATTACTACCAAAAAGTTTGACAAAAGGTGGTAGTAGAAATAGTGCATGAAAAGGGTTAAAATGCCAGAAAAAGGGTTAAAATTTCAAAATTTGAAATACTTTGGGGTGTCTAGTTTCCAAAAGAGGGTAAGGGAATGTAAAGTAACTGGTAGGTAGGTGGACACCTTAGTACTGAGACTGGTAGGCAATGCCAGAGGAGACTAGCGTAAGGTGAGCGGAAAAGGAACAAATAACCCAATTAACAACACAGAATGGCAAGTCAAGATGTAAGCCGGGTCAAAACCAGATCTAATATCTTCACGCCAAATCAGAAAAGCAGGAGACAAGGCTAAAAAACAATCTGGATCAAGAAACAATTGCAAAAAGTCATTTGAGTTTTTGATGAAGATTGTACACAGGGGGGGGTTGTACACAGTATTTTCTTTTTGGGCAAGATGTGGGTTCGCCTCCAAATGTCTATTCAGCAGAAACTCAGTACCTAATACCTCATTTGGTGGTCTGCAAACTGAGTTAGTTTTGTTTCTATGGTGCTAAGACTTAGAGGTCTTATATATAGATACGGTACACCAAAACGAGCATACAATGCTCACTGCAGCTTTGACAGAGGAAATAAATTGAGGCATTCCCTCTGCTCATCACACATATATAAAGCATCACTCTCTATTGGCTGCAATTAACAGCCCTCCTTTTTTATTATACAGGAACACCAATTTAGCATCACACGCCATCTCATTTTCTTTGTATTGTTATTAGTATTGCTAGTACACACCGTTATCTGTAATGGAAAACTACTAAATACAAGTTGAAACAATTGTTCTTTAGAAGAAATATGATACATGTCTATGCTACAGTAGTACCCATAATTCCCTATTTTCTCACCACTATTAAAAAAAAATCCAAGTAAGCCTGTGTTAAAATCTGAAAAGAAGATCATAGTGTACCAGAAGATGTCCAGTAAATCACGTATATTGTCCTTGTACATGAATACTTTAACCCCCTTTTTCATTTTTAATTTGCCATTTTCCTTCCACGTAACAGTAAACCTTTCTGCATACATGATCGCAGCAGAATAAAGTAACCTTATCATGTTCCTTGTAATTGTACAGATGTAACTTGAGATTCAAATTGGATTGCAGGGTGTAACACTATTAGGATCAAGGCTACCAAGGCTTACAGCTATATGTATTCCTACATTTTAACCAGTTACTGTATGACACAGTGGTTGAATGATCATGTCTTAAAGGGCATACACTTCAATTTCTTGCCAAATTGTCATTGGAAACGTATTGTATTGTTTTTTAGCAAAAGGTGTTTTTAGGCTTTCCTACAGTATTTGCTTTTTATGTTAACTGTTTATCAGATTTTTTTGGTGTTTAATTAAGTTGATTGTAAAAGTACATTGGCTTTAAGATGAGAAATAAATTGAGTAATGTATACATTGATTATCATAATTATCATGATTAAAATGTATGACGATAGGTTGATTGGAAAAGGTACTTTGCTGACATCCCTTGAGAATATGTTCTGCAGTACGCAGCAAGCCTGTCTAAACGAATAAAATGCAGCTTAATCTGCTGACCGGGCTGTTAATACCAAATGAGAGGGTTGTGATGAAGCATGAAGCAATTAGTAGTAAAGTCTGCAGTCATTCTTGAGAATCACAAAGAAAGTAGTAATGTGCTGAACCTAGTAAAGCTAGCTACTCTCAGTTTAACAAATAATGCTTATTTCATGAAACCAGTGGGCTGTCCCACAATGTCATTTTGAGTCCAACTTATAGTGCAGAATGCAAGATCAGTATAGGTTAATACTGTGCTTAATTAACTTTAAAAAAAATAATCTAATGAATTCAATTTAATGAACAATTTTCTTACAATACTTATGTCAATACTGTTACATTCCTAGGTACGTAACCAAAATGAGTTCGATTCACATAATTTCTTGTATGATGTGGAATATTAAACTATATACACAGATCAAACACTTGGAGTTAATCTTAGTATGCGGCATTATATAATGGTAGATTGAGATAATTGTTGTGACTTCAGTGCTGATTTTAGTTTTTAAGGGAAAATGTAGCTTGCTGGATTCATCCATATTGCATAAAACATTGGTCGGATCTGAAAGAAGATGCGCGTCTTTATCTGTATACCGTCTGTGTTGTATGCTCCAACTATAGGCTAATTTCAACCAGTTTAAGCAGAGTGTTTGCAGAACCTTTTTTTCTTTCAGGATAGAGCCAAGAGTAGAATAATTTTGGACCTGTATACCTTGATCTATGCTAACACATATGCAATATGTATATGTGAGAGAGTATCAGAAGCTCTGAAATCTGTAAACCTCTAATATGTATTTATTTCTGTTTCTTTAAGCACTCCACTTCTCGTCTGGGTTACCAAAGCAATGTTCAGGGAACTTCTCAGCCTCAGAATGCCATGGGCTATTCCACAACAACTCAACAGAGCTCACAGTACCATCAGTCCCACAGGTACTAAATGGACAATCAGCTGACATCAAAGAACACCAGATGCTCCAGATGTATGAAACAAAGACTTGGCACAAACAGTGCACATTTGGAACCAAGTAAAAAGTGCACGAGTGGGCTCTTCAAGACTCTGATGGTGTTAAAATATAGAAACATAAAAAGTGAAGGCAGATGAGAACCATTCGGCCCATGTAATCTGCCCAACTTTCTTTGTTTTTAGACATTGTCAAGTTTGGTGAACCTCCATTTTTCTTAAATTCCGTAACCTTTGTCTGTTCCAGTCACATTGGTGAAAATATGTGATCTGAAACCAGCACTTACCCTTCCTTAATATTTTGTAATGGGAAACCAATTATTATGATTTTTGTGCAGCTTGTCCATGCAGTAGCAGTGACAATGGTATGTTATCATGCTAGGTAGAGCCTGCTCTGTGGGATTTTATGTTGTAAAAAGAAATCTTTAAGCTTTCTAGCTTTGTATAGTTTTATATTCATTGAAAAAAAAGAGCATAAATGCACCTTTTAAGCACTGTGTTCTGTTCACAGAACATTGGCATTTTGCATATGGATGTCAAGAACAGAAATCTTTACTGTTCCAAGTTTCCTATTTTGCTTTTTTAATTAACAGAATGATATATAGATATATATGTGTGTGGTTATCTCTGTCTAACTAACTAATCTGTTTATCTATATCCTTAGATCTAGGGAGAAAGAGATATATACACACAAAAAATAATTTAAAAAAGAAAAATCAATGTGCCTGCATCAGGAACGATGACGTAAATGCAGGACCCAACTCAGGAGTGGCTGAAGTAGTTTAAACCGTAGTACAGTTTTTTTGTACAACCATTAACTTATTCGTAAAATATCTGGAAAATCAGCTCGTGGATGATTGGGGAAGTGTAGGGCCTATAGCAAAATGGGTCTCACACTTACAGATGTAAGACCTTAAGATGGGGACGCTAATTTGGTACCAAGTGTTTGCCTGAACATGAGAGAACCGAACAGAAAAAACAGCCGTTGAGAGTACTCACCGAGAGTTTACAGGAAAGCTGAACATTTTATTTCCCTGATACCACTGTGTTATTAAGAGCCAACCCCGGTGAACTGCTACAATAGAAGCCCGGTTTGCCTTACATAATACATTGTTAATGTGGGGAGTTCTGGTATATCATCTCAACTATCCATTGTACAGGGACAGCCTATCTTCCAGCAGACACTCGCTAGGGGCTAGCCCTTTGTAACTGTTCAAATGTCACAGGTTGGTCCATGGAAATAGGAAATGATAATGACCACAGTCTTTCTCTATTAACCATTCGTTCAGCAGAGGGTTGTCCGTTGCTCATACCTTTAGACACTCACTGAATGAAAGTGAACCAGTAGGTGTATATGCACAATGCGTGCTATGATGTTTACAGCTTTTGGGACAACCATGTGTCCTCAGGGTAGAGCCCATATCACTAAGATGCCCATACCTATTTTGTTTACTTGAATAATTCGACCAACATGATTATAACCCTTTCAGTGTTGTGCAGGAAATACTTTCTCAAGAAAAATATAAGGGGGGAAATATGGTCCTACAGACCAGTGAGATATTTAGAGGCTACCAAAAATACATTTTAAGCAATCACTTTGATTCAGCTGATTAGTAAAACTACCTATTTGTAGCATTAAAATATAAAGTTATTGTTAAAACACTTTTATATGGTCTTGAGTTATATGTCCTGCTTCTTGTTCCTATACAAATATATACAGATAGCTTTGAAAATATTTGGGCACTGACAACATTTTCACAATTTTGTCTCTGTATGCCACCGCAATGGATTTGAAATTAAATAACCGAGATGCCATTGAAGTGCAGACTTTCAGCTTTAATTCAAGGTGTTTAACAAAAATATTGTATGAAACATTTAGGAATTGCACCCATTTTTATACACAGACCCTTATTTCAGGGGCTCAAATATAATTTGGCAAATCAACACAATTATAAATAAATAGATGTTCATTTTTAATAATTTGTCAAGAATCCTTTCAGGCAATGACTGCTTGAAGACTGTAAGGCATGGACATCACCAAACGTTGGGCTTCCTTCCTTGTGATCCTTTTCCAGGCCTTTACTGTAGCTGCCTTCAGTTGTTGTTTGTGGGTCTTTCTGTCTTAAGTTTTGTCTTTAGCAAGTGAAATGTATACTCAATGGGGTGGAGATCAGGTGATTGACTCGACCATTGTAAAATATTCTACTTCTTTGCCTTAAAAAAAAAACTCCTGGGTTGCTTTCGCAGTATATTTTGAGTCATTGTCCATTTGTAAAGTGAGGCGTCATCCAACAAGCTTCCTGGAATTAAGCTGAATCTGAGCAGACAATATATCCCTATACACTTCAGAATCCATCCGGCTTCTTCTGTCACATCATCAACAAACACTAGAGCCCCAGTGCCATTTGAAGCCATGCATGCCCATGCCATCACACTGCCTCCACCATGTTCTACAGATGATATGGTATGCTTCAGACCATGAGCAGTTACGAGCCTTCTCTGTACTTTTTTTTTCCCATCATTCTGATACAGGTTCTGTTACTGTTCTATAACAGTACTCAAGCATTAACAATACATTTGTCAGGAAAGCCAGAACATATGACCAGGTTGTTGGGACTGCCTTTACAAATTTGGCCTGAAAATTCACTAAAGGAGGAAATTAAACTAAGACGACATTGAGAAAACACCAGCTGGTATACTCAGATTCTACTAATACAGAGAAGAGTTAGGAGTGCCCTCCAGACAACGTGTTCCTAAGAATTTGTCCGTTCATGAGATAATAATTTTTTTACAGTTCCCATGTATGATCATTTGCTTAGTCCATGTTTTTTTTCTACTTCCTTTTCCATCTCTAATCACACCTGTCCCACTCAACTCCAGAGTTTGGCACTTCCCACTTCCAGCTACTACATGGACTAGTACTGTATTTGCTCGATTTATACGACAGAGTTTTTTTCAGAGCAAATGCTGTGAAAAATACCCCTCGTCTTCTAATCGGGGTTGTCTTCTTTGAGGTCTGATTAGGAGACTAAGATCCAGATCCCCCGCACCGCTGCAGGGGACCTGGATCCTCCTGTCTCAACCCCCCGCCCCACTTACCGGTGCTTCCTGCCGTATTGCCGGGGCAGCGGGTTGACGTCTACGCGATCCGCATAGACAACGTCCGCTGCAGCCGGAAGGAGGTATCGCTAGCAGCGGGGGTTGTCTGCGTCCGTCGCGCAGACCTTCCCCGACTGTCAGAGATTGGAGTTCCCCGCACCCATCATATATCTCAGAATTGTGCATGCCTCAGTTTACTGCATAATACATGACATTGTGACATAACTAATGTACACCATGGTCTGTCATCGTGTTCTCAGAATTGCAGTGATGCCCTTCAACTGTTATACCTACAAACCTAGGCTAAGAGATTTCCATAAAATGTGTGCCAGTCTTGAAGCAGACTGTAGTGCTGATTAGTTGATGTCCTACTACAAATATTTAGTTTCTTGACTAAATCTACTAAATGCAGTGGTTAATGAGATAGTGGTCATTATTCATTCACTTTTTTATACCTACAAAATTATAAATAAAAACCATAGGACCAGCCTTTAATTAACCTAGTTTAGGAAAAAAAAACAATATATTAACATTTCTGTGCCTGTTTTGAATGGATATTGTACTAGGATGATGGCATTCTTCCATTCTCACAAAATAATGCTTGGCATTGGCATTATTTATTCAGTGGCCCAGGGAAGCCAAATATTTTGAAGGCAACATTTCTAAGAAGGATATTAATAGTGTACATTTGTTACTTGATGTTTATATTATTTCTTATTTAAATAGCAATATTTGAATAACAAGATGTGTTATTTAATGATTTTAACTGGCAGAAATGTAATTGTCCTAATAGACAATAAACATAAGATGCAAATCCCATGCGGCCTTTAATTCTAATCTTATAGAAACAAACATTCCACTGGCTGATGAGGTCAGGGCCGCCATCAGAGGGGGTGCAACCAGTACTCATTTATGGGTAGTGGGCTAGCAGGTACAACTGGCCTCCTTTATCTGGGAATGGGCCCCTGTGGCCTGCCATCCAGGACTGTCATGGCTTGCTATCTGTGTCGGGGCCCTTGCGGGCTTTGGAACCCAGACAGCCTTTTCTGGGAATGGGGGCCAGGTAGCCTTTATCCAGAGTGGGGGGTTGTCTTTAGGTTTATATTGCACCACTTACGTTTGTGATGAAGCAATGTTCAATTAACTCCTAGATGTGGGCATAAAATCTGCAAATGAATCATGGTCATTGGATTTATAGAATTTTCCAGCAAACATTGTGAGACCAAAATGCATGCATATATTTGTCTTGGCTCACCAATGATATTGTACAGAATATATCCTTTTCACATAATAAAATGGTACTTTTTAATTTATGCAATATGTACTACAGGTGATTATTGCTGTGGGATTTGTAATAGCGGGGAACCAATTAGCTCAGCTATTTTGTGAAAAGCAAAATTTATAAGGGGATGTAAATATTTTATGTTTATGTTATTGGAAATTTTGTTATAGTTAAGGGAAAACTGAAAGCAGTTTTCCACCATGTCATTAAAATGTACATATTATACAGTCTAAAATGTCTTTATTTTAATGTGGTGTTTATAGTAATTGTTACACATGGCTAATCCATTTTTAATTGCTCTGCCCACAACACACTGGTAGCATTGTGACATCATATGGCATTTCAGCTACAGAACAGGCCATCTCTGTTCCACTTGCCAGGACAGCTCACAGTTGGTACAAATGCCATTTTTAGGGACTATACTGGCCAATTCAGGACAATTTGACAGCTGTTGGCTATCCCACTTGTTCATGTCAAACTGCTCAAGGTAGTTATGACCATCCAGCCTTTATTGTGCTACATCACAAATACAAATCTGCCAACTGTGGCCACTGGGTAGCTGATGGAGGCTTCTAGAATATACAGCTTTAGAGAATGACCACTTTATCCTATATGTTTTGTGGTGGGTCACTATACTGTGATGCTGCCTATGTGTTAATGCTGCCTGTTTTAAAATGGTGGGGCAGGTTTATTGACTGGAGAGTAGCTGGTGTACTTCTGTGTCAGTCCATGCAACTTGAAAAGCAATCCCTGCAGTAAATCATGAGTATTATTCACAAACCTCCCCAGAGGTTCCTCAATGGTAGACAGTATTATACTATAACTATACAGTAAGTGAAATGTAATGTGAGAAAACTTCAAAAGCGAGACTGAAGTTATAACATAGCAATGCTCCAGTTTGTTGGACTGTATAAAACCTACCCAAATGTGTATAGTAATGCTTCAGCTTCCACCATTGGCATAAACTGTGGATAATACTATGTTGCATTGCATTGGAAGTTTCATTGGCTGAAATAAGGATAAATCTAATGGAAGGCTTCACAAGGTTTCCCCATATATCTTTGGATTTTCTCTGAATACTTCCAGTTTCACAATGCAAAATGAAACATATTTAGGTAACAATAGATGTAGTATATGTCCATTGTCCTAAGAAATGTTGGTCAGAATTTGATTGATGCTCAATCTTGTGATTTTTGAGTCAATGTCAGACTTTTTATGAATATATATATATATATTTCTTTGCAATGATATAGTATGCATGTTCCTGAACTGTGATTGTACAAAAATAGAAATTAAGTGATGTTATAAAAAGGCTGTAGACTAGTTCAATTAAAAGGATGTTTACACTCAAAGTTAACTTTAGCTGGCGTAACATCCCATTTATAGTTAAATTTTTTTGACTAGCTGGTGATTCTAATCTGACATCTTTATCCATCTTTGTTGTCGGTTCACTACATCGCGTATGAACATCCACGTAGCTACAAAATACTATTATTTTTCAACAGATTTGTGCATAAATACTGTAAAGGTGCTGTTCTAGCTGTTGAATTTAACACTTATGTGACTAAATGGATTATAGACATCATTGTTTGCTTTGTTGAATGCCCAAAATATGCCTTTATTCACATAAACTGTTGCTGTGTTTAGATTTTTTTGCAAGGAATGCTTAATTGTCTTGTGATGCAAAAGCTGGCATTGATAGGTTGTTACCATCATTTAAACTTCACAGAAAAGAAAATGTCGGATCTCGTGGAGCATATTCCCTTAAAGTATTAAATTTTGTTTTGTCTTAGTGGAACAGCTTCTTTAATGGCTACAGTTCTGAAGAATGTGGTGTTTGACTTTGCATCTGTTTTAAAAGTGCTTTTTGTTCTTAATTGTAGGGCTAGTCATGTAGCACCTACAGACTATGCCCACTCTGATGTGAAATATCTGACCTTTAGAAATGACATTGTTATCACAGACTTCTAGATTGCAGGGGCACCCTATTGTGGGTCATATGACATGATATCATAATGCTTCTTTTAGATTAAAAAACTTTTTTGTAGAGACCTCACTTGGCTCCTTATACAAGGACATTAGCATGGAGCCAGGTTTAGTTCCTATTGGTATATTCGCTAAACCAGGTGTTTTCTGGAAGTTCAAACATTTCAACCACTATGGATTATGAAGGGTTAAGTCCATTATATTACATTTTATTATAAAGTATCAGCAGATTCCGTAGTACTATTACCAAAGTGACGTGGAAACTAAAACAACATTTAAATTGACAACATACATAATGGACAATAACAGAACATTTTAGGACAAACTAGAATAGACAGGAAGAGTACCTTGCGTTTACGCTGAGATGTGAAAAGAGTCCAGTACGAGCCACCCAGTCTCTTTAGGGAGATATGCTACTTTTACAAACTAGGTTCTCCTGCAATAAAGCCTGAGTTGGCTGTGCATAATTTATCGTTAATGTGATGGAGGTTGACTAATCCCATTGACTAAACTATCCATTAAGCAAGACCTGCGCAGGCTTAACCACAGGAGATACACCATTAGGTGACCTTTCAAAACACATACAGAAGCCAGAGGTGCAAACGTTCACATTTTCTTAAAATTCTTTCACGTTGTAGTCTTTTAGTAGAGGTAAGATCAGTGCTTTCATCCACTTATTGCTCCAGGCATCCTGTGACTATACCATATCCTGTAAGGCTGTATGCATTAATGTATAACTAATAAACTCTTGTCTTATTTTTATATTAGAACGTTCTTATGGGACTTACTCACTGTTATTGTGTATTCTTTAAATATGTCTCTAAAAAAAGATAAGGTAATTGAATGCGTGAGTAGATTTCCCGCAAACCTATGTAAGATGTAGTCATAAAAGTATTCATTTTCCATCTTTTTACATGTATGGCTTTGAGCCTTAGTATTGTGGATAATGGGTTTGTAAAATTGTTATATATTGGTTTTCTAGAACCCATGCAAATTCATTTTAATGTAATGTGTATGGGTTATGGAGTGCTGTATGTTTATTTGTTGCTTTTTTTACCCATCCTAGTCCTTTTTTGCATACAAACCGTAGCGGATGTAGCAAACACAAGAACTTGCTCTAAAAGCCAAAATAACCAGTAAATCAGAACCTTTCACAATATTTTCCAGTGCTTAGTTTTTAAGTAATATTTAATAATATTGCCAACATCCAAGTGAAGTTAGAAAAATGAAAAGTGATGTTGCAATCAATAAGTACATTTTTCTTAGTCTGAGTCATTTTAAAACTTTGTTCTGATTGAAAGGTTTTAGTGACCTTCCCAAAGTGGAAAATAAATCTCATACAGCATTTGTCACTGCAGCTTTTAACCAAGACATAGACAAAAAAGCTTCTAGACTTCTAGCCTCTGTAAAGATGTACCTCCTGTGATACTTTTATAACTAATTGATAGCTGAGCATCTTGGGGGTTGTGATTAGCAACAACTGGGTGGCTGTAAGTTGCTCTGCCCTACCATTATTTATTTGATCCATAACTTATCGAGTCATGTATAGTGCAAACCAAAGAAGGTGCACTTTGATATCTATTATTTGAGGTATGACGCCATTAACTGCAATTATTATTGCAATTTTTCAGAATGAACACCATTGTGTAAATGCCATGATATCAGCAGTTTGCAATATATGGAAATAGAGTGTAGGAACATATATGCTCCACTGTTCTTGTACATAAGGCCATAGGTAGTTTTAGAAGAAATGATATGTATTCTGATACAAAAAGCTGGAAAAAAAAATAAAAAACGTAATCTCCTGAATAAAAGTAATAAATTAAATTAATTTAATTTTGTGTATCAATAAACTGTTTTATTTAGACACTAAAAATGCATTCAACAATATCATTTGAATTGCAATTAAAAAAACACTAAAACTTTTTGTATGTGCCATATAGAACCTGATTCGTACCATTATTGGGGGCGCTAAGATTGCTGTTGAACATGTTAATATGACAAAAGAGTTTTTTATTTTGCAATTTTGTTACATCCATACCATACATTGGTCCAGCCAACCCAGCTCTATTTTCATGTTATATTTGTATGGAAATTTGACTACATGCATTATATCGAACTGGCTGACACAAAAAGCACATTTTAAGTACATTTCCTCGCCATTCCTTGTGGCGCTGACAGAGAGATTGCTCCGCCAAAGGGTAGAGCAGGATCAAGTAAAAGGTTAAACCTCCCTCTCCCTCATCCTTCCACAGCATTTGTTCCTTCTCTACTCGGGTAGGGGCTATCCTCGTCAAGGAACTTTTTTGCTTTATTTGTAGGCTCTTGTGGAGCCAGGATTTATCACCCTCTAAATGCTCCAGGGGAGCATGTGTGTCTGGGGGATTACCTGCAATGAAGCAAGTCTAGGGATGCAGCCTAGCGTGGCCTAGCACGACGTTCTGGTGGCGAACCGAGGGTCTGGATGGCCTGGTACAAGGTAAGGGCATAGATGGCTAGGGGCTTGTGGACAAAGATTGCACAGGCAGGCTGTTTGGGGACAAAGAAGTCCCCATGTTTGGGGAAAGTCCTATGCGCCCATTCTGGGTGCTAGGCAGGTAGCATGTAATCTGGGTGCCAGGACGAGTCCTATGTGTGCAATCTGGGTGCCAGGGCTGGCCTTTGGGGTGTGATCCATGATCTATACTTGCAATTTAGGTTTTTCATGCATTCTTTTTTGATCCATACCTTCAATGCTGAGTTTAGATATGATTTTCCAGTATGCCACTGTGTATTTTTATGTGTCACTAAAAAATGTGTGTACACTTAAATGTAAAAAAAGGATAATCAGATTTTAAAAAAACTTTATTTACTAGGATGGAAAAACATCAAGTCATGGAGGTGTTAAGGAATCATACTACCTACTTCAGGCAGAATGGCGACCACCACCACTTCAGTCCCAATACATGATACTTAGGCTCATTAATACTCTTATCAGTACTATTTTGATAGGGTTAATTAGGTTGAAAAAAATGCAAATGTCAATCACATTCAGTCCTTTAAAGACATGCATGTGGGTTACATTGGTGTGACTCAGAGAACCATTAGCTGGAAACAATTGCTCTAGAATTCAATGCAGTACCAAAATACATATATTGCTTTTGTTATTATTATCTGTGTAACAGGTTGTTGTATGTATGTATGTATGTATGGACAGCCTGCAGAATGCTCCTTATTCCCCAGCTCAGTCTCCAGCCTCAGGAGATAAGCTATCATGGATCCCTGCGATGATGTCATAAAAAGTTGAACAGCAAGAAGAACACTTTATTTTACAGAGTTTACCACATTTATGCATATTGTTATCACATCTCTTAACAGAAAGTAAAACAAAAGAACAATGGGACATGAGAGGATTAGTTCTTTAATCCCTTTACTGGGCTCTTCTACTAGTTTGAGTCTGGCGCCATTGGGCCTGCTGACCAACCACAGCAGACGGCCGCTAACTCACTAACCAATGAGAGAAGTGCCTTCAAGCCGCAAGGACATGTAAGGACATCCAGGCTGGCAGGAGTAGCGACCAATGGGAGTGAGAGCTACTTCTCTGTTCTATATGGTGTTCTGGGGGCTTGTTTCTGATGACCACTCAGGGCAACGCCTACCTGTGAGCGACCAATATGCACCTACCTGCGGCTGAATTTGAAGAAACCATTTGAGGCATTCATTGTGTTGAGCTATTTTAATTGCTTTTGTTTGATTTGTTCATTGAAAATAGATGAAAGCCTGTACATTTTAATAAACTGTACTGTATATATACACACATACACATACAGTATCTCACAAAAGTGAGTACACCCCTCACATTTTCATAAATCTTATTTTATATCTTTTCATGTGACAACACTGAAGAAATGACACTCTGCTACAATGTACAGTAGTGAATGTACAACCTGTATAATAGTGTGCATTTGGTTTTCCCATCAAAATAACTCAACACACACCCATTAATGTCTAAACCTTGGCAACAAAAGTGAGTACACCCCTAAGTGGAAATGTCCAAATTGGGCCCAAAATGTCCATATTTTGTGCCTTAACCCTCTTGGGCATGAAGTTCACCAGAGCTTCACAGGTTGCCACTGGAGTCCTCGTCCACTCCTTCATGACGACATCACGGAGCTGGTGGATGTTAGAGATCTTGCGCTCCCCCACCTTCCGTTTGAGGATGCCCCACAGATTCTTAATATGGTTTAGGTCTGGAGACATGCTTGGCCAGTCCATCCCCTTTAACTGCAGCTTCTTTAGCAAGGCATTGGTCATCTTGTAGGTGTGTTTGGGGTCGTTATCATGTCAGAATACTGCCCTGCGGCCCGGTCTCCGAAAGAAGGGGATCATGCTCTGCTTCGGTATGTCACAGTACGTGTTGGCATTCATGGTTCCCTCAATGAACTGTAGCTCCCCAGTGCCGGCAGCATTCATGCAGGCCCGGAACATGACATGCTTGACTGTAGGCAAGACACACTTGTCTTTTTACTCCTCACCTGGTTCCGCCACACACGCTTGACACCATCTGAACCAAAAATGTTTATCTTGGTTTCATCGGACCACAGGGCAGGTTCCAGTGATCCAGGTACTTAGTCTGCTTGTCTTCAGCAAACTGTTTTGTGGGCTTTCTTGTGCATCATCTTTAGAAAAGGCTTCCTTCTGGAATGACAGCCATGCAGTCCAATTTGATCCAGTGTGCTTCTTATGGTCTGAGCACTGACAGGTCATTGAGTTCTTTGCAATGAGGTGCCATGTTGAACTTCCAGTGACCAGTATGAGAGAGTGTGAGAGCGATAACACCAAATTTAATAAACCTGCTCCCCATTCACACCTGAGACCTTGTAACACTAACAAGTCATATGACACCGGGGAGTGTTGAGTTATTTTAAGGGGACAGCAAATTTACACTGTTACACAGGCTGTAAACTCACTACTTAGCATTGTAGCAGAGTGTCACTTCTTCATTGTTGTCACATGAAAAGATATAATAATTTTTCCCTGCCATCCCAGGTGACACAAAGGATAGACCCCTCCTCCATACCTGAGATAGGGCAGGACCCAAAACTTTAAAAGCCCCTCCCCAGCTACTAAGCCCAGTGGTTTTTCCTGCTCTACATCAGGTAGGAGGGACTCGTCATCCCTTTTGTTATTTTTATCCGGCTCCTTGTTGAGCCGTGTTTACCTGGGCTAAGCCCCCTTCCTGTGGGATACCATGCACCTTACAGCCGGGTGGCTGGTGCTGTGCTGCCCGGCGCTTGTTGTCTCTTACCTCGGCCGCAGCGATGGTGTTCGCTGCTGCAGCGCCGTCGTCCTGGTCTCGGCTGCGGCTCTGCCAGCTGTGTTGAGCGGAGTCGCCAGGGTAGATGCCGGTGCACCTCCTCAGTCCTGGGACTGTTGCGGCGTACTGACGGCAGCCATTATTGTGGCGGCTGACTTCCGGTTCGGGCTTTCGCACTTCCGGTAGTGCGTTCCAAGCCTCGTTTTCGCTCAGGATTTGCATTTTTGGCGCCAAACCTCTGCTGTTGCGGATTACTGCCTGATTTCAGCCCCTTTTTTCACTGTATATATGGGAGGTAGGTGATTTTGGTGCTATGAGTGTTCCTGCTGATTGCTTTTGGCTGGGTGGTGTTGCATCTTTCATTATGTCGGCCCCTGATAACTCTGAGCCGCCCTCTGTTGAGGACAAGCCTAAGAAGGCTGTTGCTAAATCCAAGCATGCCCAGTGCTCCGGGTGTCACAAGGCATTGCAGGATTCAAGGAAGAAGCTTTGCTCCGCTTGCCTGAGATCCGTGGCGGATTCTGAGCCGTCTCGGGGTAGGGAGTTTTTGACCTGGCTTAAACAGGAGATGCAGTCTACCTTCTCTGCTTTCCGTCAGACCGTTCCTGTTCCTGCCTATCACCACCTTCCAGCAGTGCAAGACCCCGCTCTCCTGGGACGTCAGCCTTTGTTATCTGACTCTGAATTTGACTATCCAGAGGTAGAGGAAGGTTCCTCAGAGGAAGGAGAGATCCGGGAGGAGAGTTCCTTTTTGTTCCCGGTGGAAGAGATTGAGAATTTGATTTCCGATGTTTGGTCAGCCATGCATTTGGAGGAGTCCTCCACCCAGAAGAGTGACCCTTTTTTTGGTGCAGGCTTCTCCAAGCAGTCTGCCTCTTTTCCTGTTCATCCTGCGCTATCTGACATTATCAAGCAGGAATGGCACCATCCGGAAAGGAGGGTTAACCTCTCCAGAAGGGTTTAGCGCATATTTCCCTTTGATGAAGACTTTGCTCAGTTCTGTGCTACCCCGCTGGTAGTCCAGAAAGACTGCTTTACCGCTTGAGGATGGCTCTCACTTCTCTGACCAGATGGAAGAGAAAGCCGAGGCTGCCGTAAAGAAATCATTTGAGGCTTCTGCTGCCGTCCTTAAACCAGGAATTGCTTTTGCCTCAGTTTCCAGAGCAGTCAAGATTTGGCTCTCCCAGATCAAAGAGGATATTGCTGCCAAGACCTCCAGGAAGTCTATTCTCAAGAATGTTGCGGCCGTGAAATTGGCCGTGGATTTTCTCTGTGATGCCAGAATGACAGCCAGAGCTTTGGCGCTTTCAGTTGCAGCTAGAAGGGCCTTGTGGCTTAAGGCCTGGGCAGCGGATAATACCTCTAAAAACAGGCTTCTTAATATCCCTTTTAAGGGTTAGACTTTATTCGGGGAAGAGCTGGAGTCCCTTTTGGATAAAACCACAGGGGACAAGCATTGGATGCCTCAGCGAAAGCCTCCTTCGAAAAAGACGGCAGTCCTTTCGGCCATTCTTCCTGGGACAATCTAGAGGCCATAGTTCTAGATAGAACAGAGCTTCTGAGGCAGATTCCCTCGAGGGAGGGGGAGATTTGACAGACTCGTCTTTCCCAAAGCGTTTCAAGACCCCAAGAACTCTGCATGACGCCTCCTCCATTCCGGTGGGAGGAAGGGTCGGATGTTTCAGGGACATTTGGTTCTCATTCACCCGAGACCCTTGGGTGAGAGCCATTGTATCGCACGGCTATCGACTTCAATTCCTGACCAGACCTTCAGACCGTTTTTTGACCTCCCACCTTCCTCCAGACCAGGCAAGGTGGTCGGTCCTGTTATCCACCATTCAGCAGTTGACAGACCTCAGAGTCCTGGCTCCTGTCCCTTGGCCAGAACTAGGCCAGGGAGTTTATTCTCTGGTCCCAAAGAGGCTGGGAGGTCTTCGTGTAATTATAGACTTGCACTTTTTGAACAGTCACCTCCAGTTTGTCTGGTTCAAGATGGAAACTGTAAGATCCACCCTCGACACCTTATGCCTCAACGACTTCATGGCTTCATTGGATCTGAAGGATGCATATTTCCTTGTTCCCATCCATCTCATCAACGTTTCCTGAGAGTGGCGATTCCTCGAGGTTCGGCTGTCCAGCATTTTCAGTTTCAAGCCCATCCATTCGGATTGTCTGCGGCCCAAAGAGTCTTCACAAAACTTTTGGCAGTCGTGGCGGCCCATTTCCGGGTTCAGGGAATTTTAGTCATTCCTTATCTGGACGATTGGCTTATCCATGCCCAGACGGCGCCGATTCTTCGGGTTCACCTTTCCACGGTGGTCGACATGTTACAAGATCTCGGCTGGATTCTGAACTGGGAAAAATCCTGCACTAATGTTTCTGGGTCTTCACCTGGATTCCTGCTCCGGGAAAGCTTTCCTTCCTCCTGCCAGGATCAAGGGGATTCGGCTCCTAGTATGCAGGGTTCGCTCTGCGCACAGAAGCTCCTTGAGGTTATGCATGTCCCTGCTGGGCAAGATGGTCTCCGCAAGGTATGCGGCGTCCTGGGCTCTGGCCCACATGAGAGTTCTTAATAGATTTGTCCTCAACCATCTAGAAGACAACCCTTCCGCTCTGGACAGGCTTGTCTGTCTTCCACCGCATGTCAGAGCCTCCCACTCCTGGTGGCTCCAACAGAACATCCTTGTTGTGGGGAGAAGATGGTCTCTTGTCTCCAAGGTTCCTCTCACCACCGAAGCCAGTATCAAGAGGTGGGGCGCTACGTATCAGGACCTGTTCGTGCAGGGTCTCTGGTCTCCAGCTACAAAACTTCTTCCTTCAAACTGTCTGGAGTTGCTTGCAGTAGAAAGAGCTCTGCATCACTGGGAACATCTGCTCGCCGGCAAGGACATTTTGTTTCGCTCCGACAATCAGGCTGTGGTAGCCTATGTCAACAGATGGGGGGTACAAGAAGTCCTCGACTTCTCCGTATATTGTTCAGGATTTTCTTTTGGGCGGAGTCCCGTCTTATGACTCTGTCCGCTATCCACCTCAGAGGGACTTTAAACTCTCAACCTCTGTGATCCTGATAGCATCAGACTGGCCCAAGCGTGCCTGGTATTCGGACTTGATCACTCTAGGTCTGTCTCCCCCTTTGAAGCTCCCGGCTTGGAGAGACCTTCTGTGTCAGGGTTCATTCCTGCACCCAAACCCTGCCAGGTTCCACCTGACAGCCTGGAGGTTGAGCGCGAACTGCTGAGAGCGCAAGGTTTTTCTTTTCCTGTGGCTGAGACTCTTCTGCAGAGTAGAAAAAAGGTTACCTCTCTGCGATACATTAAGATCTGGAAGAGATTTCACGGTTGGTACTCTCCTGTGGTTCGAGCTTATATCTCTGCCTGCGGTCAGACATTTTGCCAAGGCCATCGTCCGGATGCGTCCTCGTTCTGTCACCAGGATGGTTCTGTGGGACTTGAATCTCATCCTTCATAGACTCACATTACCTGCTTTTGAGCCTCTTCAGCCGGTTTCTCTGTATTTTCTATCGCTGAAGACTGCCTTTTTAGTAGCCATTACTTTGTGAACTTCAAGCTTTGTCTATGAAGGAACTGTTTCTCTGTTTTTTCCTGGACAATGTGGTTCTCTCTCTACCGCCGGAGTTCGCACCCAAGGTACAGTCGGCTTTCCACAACCTACCTTTTTTCCTGTTCCTGACTCAGCTGAGGAAGAAACTCTTCACACTCTCGAAGATATGCCTTATCATCTATTTGGAAAGGACTCTGCCCCTGCGTCAGTCCTCTCGTATGTTTGTGGCCTCTTCAGGGCCCAACAGGGGTGTCAGCATCTCCAAGTCTTCCATCGCTAAGTGGATTGTTGCGGCCATCAACTTGGCATATTCTGCGGCCGGCCAACCTGCTCCTGTGGGGATTTGTGCCCACTCCACTAGGGCAGTCTCTAATTCCTGGGCCTAAAGATGTTGTATTTCGCCTGATCCCTGGTGACACGTTTTGTTCCCTCCCTCCCTTCCTTTCAATAAATGTTGTTGCATCAGATTGCTTTTCCTGTGTGGCCTTTGGTATTCACTGGGGTTAGTAGGAGGGGAGGGGCTTTTAAAGTTTTAAGTCCTGCCCTATCTCAGGTACGGAGGAGGAGTCACCTGGGATTGGCAGGGAAAAGAATCTCTTGGTAAGTAGAACTTCCTCTTTTACAAAAATGTGAGGAGTGTATATATACTCCTTGTTCCTTTCTCTCCACATACCAACTCAAAATAGTTTAGAAAGGGCCCTTCTGACATGGAGCAGTGCGGTCCAGTTCAAAGGTACTTTCTAAACTATTTTGCACCTGTGGTGTGACTGCCCTATGTGCGAGTACCTGGATAGCAAGGCGCAGGAGCAGTGAGGTAAGCAGGGCGGGGTGTTTGTTTTATGTATATATGTATGAGCATCGATGTGTAATTGTGTGTGTAAACAAGCATGCATGTGTAATTGTGTGTGTGTGTGTGTGAGAGCATAGATGTGTTATTGTGAGTGTGTGAGCATGGATGTGTTATTGTGTGTGTGTGTGTGTGTGTGAGCATAGATTTGTACTTGTGTGTGTGAGAGCATAGATGTGTACTTGTGTGTGTATACTTGTGGGTGTGCTATTATGTGTGTGTGTGTGTGAGCACAAATGTGTAGGTGCATGTGTGTGAGTAGGTGTGTGAGTAAGTGGGGTGAGATGGAGCGTATGTATATGTGTTTTAATGAGTATGTGTGTGTAGTTTCTGTAAGTGTGTTTACTGTGTGTAAGTGTGTATGCTGGAAGGGGGGCACAGGCAAGTTGCTTGGGGGCAATGATGGCACAGACCAGCTGTTGGGGGTCTTAATCTCTCCCACCTCCCTCTCTCAGCCCTACTTTCGTGCTGAGTGTGATATCCCTTTAAGCAGCTATGAGGTCATTTACAGTTAATAAAAAACTGAGATACAATTGATTTTGAAATTATGTAAGAGGGTACTTTAAAAGACTAATGTCTAATGCTTCTCCTACAGTTATAGCAATTTGTAACAATAAATATTTATGATGAGCATGTTTATGAAAAAATATAGATTCCAGTTCTACTGCAGCACACTTAGGAGTTAGTCTGGGAAAACAAATTCATGAGAACCAATGCAGGGAGTGAAGTAATGCTGCATAATCACTTCTCTAAGGGGATAAAATAAATTATACCGTATTTGCTCGATTATAAGATGACCCCTCAAAATCTGAATATTAATTTAGGAAAAAAGAAAAAGCCTGAAAAGCTATGATTGAGAAAAATATTTTGTTTTTAATTCCTTTTATTTTCCAACCTGCCCCCCAGTTATGCGCATCTGCCCCCAGGCTTGTCACTCTGCCCCATAAATGCCTTAAACCCCCTAAATGTGACTGTGCCCCATGATATGCCTTTTAACCCTCTATATGCCACTGTGCCCCATGAGACAGGAGGATCCAGGTCCTCTTCAGCGTTGCGGGGGATCTGGATCTTAATCTCATAGTCAGACCTATTTGAGGTCTGATTATAAGACAACCCTGATTATAAGACGAGGGTTATTTTTCAGAGCATTTGCTCAGCTATTTTGGCAAACCAGAAATGTGTGGGGCGCAGGTACATATATAGGGGAAAAAAAACAACACAATATAGTGTAGATGGTATGTTCAAATGTGGTGATTAAGTGATATATTGCACTCACAAGTGAAAGAGGTAAATCCAACCCATCAATATGATGGGTTGGATTTACCTCTTTCACTTGTGAGTGAAACATTATGACCACATTATGGTGTATGTATACAAACATATCTTTAGTCCAGTTCACATAGTAAAAATTTTAATCTATTTATATACATGTGATTCAGAGGGTTCTTTTGCTTATCACTTGCTTATTCTATTTTACACAATAATATGCCTACACACACTTACAGACACAGATAATATAGGTATAACAGTATCCTTTAACTGAAACCTGCACTGTCAAAATGGCATATGATAGTGTGTTTTAAATATCATAGTATTGTATATTGCTTATATAAAATGCAAATCACGCTGTCTGCCATTTTAATAGCATGCATTGATCTCCCAGGTTGAAAATATTTCTGCGTGAAATGAATGTTTCTCCCATGCTACGGCATCATAAATGAAGTTAAAGCCTGCCATCTAGTGGGAAAGACCAGACAATACACAGTACCAAATAAAATAAATTGACTGTTCTGTAGTAATATGTACAAATTTTATCACAAGACAGGAGGGTTCATATTATGTTATAACTTCATTTTTTACTACCAATAGCAGCACAGAAACTATGCAGAAACTGACAGTTGAAGAATCTTCAACGCACCAATACCATTACAAAAGAACATATTTAAAGCCCCCCGAACATCAATAAGTCCTCTTTGTTGCTCCCAGAAAGATAAGTATTATTCTCACATTTGTATTTTAAAACATTGTTATTTTAACGTTCATGCACTTTATGCTACATATTTACATTTATTAGTCTGTTGCTGCAGATAATAATTTGTCTGTCTACCTTGCTGTGCACGTCCATTTCCGTGGTAGTGGCTGTGTCTGATGTTGTGTGTCGGTAGGTTCATATCTCTGTATCATAGCGTAATATTGGAGTGCTGGTTTCTGACAGCGGAACTTGGCCTGGGAAGACCGTTGGTCTCCCCGCTCCAATAGTTAAAGGCCCACACAAGCAACTCTATTGGTCGCCGGCAGGGAGCTGCTCTGCCATGAACCATAAAGTGCAGTTGATTTCATTGGTTGATGGCAGACGAGCCATCTACCTCAGGTAATATTTAAGACATGACACTGTCTAAAAGCTCACATAAATATAAAATGTTGATTTCAAATTCATTAGTGGTATACTTAAGAAAGACTTTATGAAGTATTGTGATTCTATTTGTGTCATTGTCATCATGGTAACCATTGTATTAATCGTACAATGTTGCTGCCAAACGGTTGTAATGCTGTAAAATCTACTTGTGAGGTTTAACGCTTGTTGATGTCATTGTGGCTATCTGTGCAATCTCAGTGCAATATAGAAAAACTTGCTTACAGGATCTACGTGCAGAACACACGCAATGCCTGTTTTTTTTAAAATGTCCTATAAACTACTTTTCATTTTATGGTTTTATCTGTTTGAACACTGTCACACTAATGGCTTGTTTTAAAACCTGTGGAGTTCCTGTTCTGGCACCAGTCTAGTGATTTCCATTTCTAAATGGTAGCAGAATTTACAACACAGGTCATTACCATGCATCCGGGCCTTGTTTGAGATTTTTATGGATTTTTGCAATGTGCTGTCAAATAAAATTTAAGTCTCTGTGCATCAAGGCAAAATATAAAATTATTATTTACTATTTCGCCAACACATCTAACTTTGGATGATGCTCCCTTGTAAGTATCCACGCACAGAAGCCAAAGACCTATTTTTACCTATGCCATGATTTGTGCCGGTAAAGCACTATGGGATTATTTTACATGATACTCAAAGCTAACTATGCTCTAACTTTAACTTTAATTTAGCTGTGCTAGCCTATTACTACAGACTTCTAAACATAGGAACACACTTGGCTTCTTTTACTCATATAAAACATAGAAGCAGTTAGAGTTTAAAGTGCAGTGTACTTGACTGTTATATTTGTTAGTCTTTAGTGAATGGAGGACAGATCGAGTCCTGCTTTGAAATAGAGTAATTGCCAAATATTTAGGATGTCACATTGAACAGCTTTTACCATCTGCTTTTGACAGAGTAGTCAACTAATTTATTGTGCTAGTTTTCTGATTCATGTTTTAACAAACTAGTACTACCATACTCTAATCTTCTTAATACTGGAACTACAATTGTAGCCACAATTGAATGGTATCAGCAGAGTGACTTTGCTAATGTCAATGTACACTATATGGACAAAAGTATTGGGACACCTGACCATTACACCAACAAGGCTTTTATGACGTTGCATTGTAAATACATAGACATTTATATGTAGTTGGTCCTCCCCTTTGGAGCTGTAACAGCTCCCACTCTTCTGGGAAGGCTTTCCACAAGATTTTGTAGTTTTTCTGTGGGATTTTGTTTCCCCATTAATCCAGTAGAGCATTTGTGAGGTCAGACACTGATGTTGGACGAGTCCCTGTTGATGTAATGTCCCAATACTTTTGTTCATATAGTATACATGGAATATAAAGTCCAAGGGCAGTATATGGAATTAACTATACCTAAATCATTACAGCACTAATAAAATAAAAGGATTGGCTTAAATGTGGGCCTGCAATGTTACAAACATTCAACGGATTTTGAATGCAAGCAGCATACTTGGTTTTATAGTGAGAGGCATTCATAGCAGGAGGAAAAAGCTTGCAGTGGAGCAAGTGCAAAGAAGTCTGGTTACAGGATACATATTGTCAGTAAAGCATAGAGCAGTGCTCCTCAACCCTCTCCTCGAGGCACATCTAACAGTCCAAGATTTAGGTATTACTCAGGTGTGGCTAACGTGTTTTTGTTTGTTAATTATGCAACACCTTAGACACACATGAGTAATACCTAAATCCTGTACTGCTAGGTGTGGCTTGAGGAGAGGGTTAAAGAGCACCGGCATAGAAGATTTCAAAATGTGCAGCTTGGGGAAAATACAAGGGACGCAAGATACAAACCTTTAAATACATGAGATTGAGGAAAAAAAAGATGTCAGAGAAGTATATTTCAAAATAGGAAAAAAAATCAAACTCTTTGTTTCAGTCGTTCCACTGTAAGGCAAATGTGAAGTCAAACAAGTCCAGGGACCGAAATTAGACCTATTTGGATCTCTGTGTAATGCCTTGTCTTGCATGTTGCTGACTAAACAATCCAGACAGGCTATTCATTACATGAAGGAAGTTGACCGGATAGATCAACGGTGCAAATAAGCTGCAACACTAATAGACAACCAACAAGAAAGAATTTAGTTCGAAACTTCTGATTAGAAATGTTACAAAAGCTAACTGGTCGGTATTCATCACTGAATGTGGTACTGCTACTTATATGAACCTTTTCTTATTTTCTTGAGAGCCCGATAATTCGTGATGATCCGGTGAGCCAAACATGGTAGGGCAACAGTGGAGCTGAGTCTCCAAACTTCACCTCGTAGTTTATATGAACCTATTATGCCATGGTAACACTCTTCATCACAAAGTCTGTATAACAAATAGTTATTATTCTCTGTGCTCTCTACTTTCACTACCTACTGGTTGAAGAATTTGAGAGTTAGTCAGTGCTCTTGGTTTATACATTCAAAGTATCTATCTATAAAGACCTCTACATTTTTTTTATTTTTCTCTATTTTTTTGTAGTGATTGATTAAAATGTTACATCTCGGGGAGTCTTGTATTCTTTTTTCCCGTACATTTGTCAGCTTATGCAGAATACACATTTGTAGCAACAAGTATCTTGGAAAAACTGTAAGAAAAGTGGGTTGTAATAGAAACATTTTTCTGTCAATTTCTATGAGGCCCAAAACACTTTTGGTTACAGAGATTGGCATAGATAACATGAAAGAATTTGTAAATGATGGAAATGTGGCCTGTAAAGCTCACTTATTATTCTAGACACTTGCCACCATTTGTGGCATATCAAGATCCAAAAAATCCAAAATCTTGAACCCACATTTTTTTAAATCAGCCAAGTGGGCACATTTTCCTCCTCATCCCTGCTAGTTATAGAGAAGCAAGTATATGTTCTCCGTTGATATAGCTCTATGCCGAAAGAATACATTCCCTCAAATGATAATGATTCTAATTGCTTTATCTGCTAACTAGAGTTTATGCTGTAAGTTAACTTATAGGGGTAACTCAACTGACTTAACAGAAGACCTTCTTAACTGTTAAAAAAGGTCAAAATGTTGAGTTGTTTCATGGTGAGCCAAATGTTTTGTTGAGCTCAGTTGATTCCCCTTGGAGATGTATGACATTATGCAAGTCTGTCAGTTAGATTGGAGGTTACGTTGGTTATAGAGTTTACTTAAGTTCTCTTGGGTTTATTGAATTTCTCTCGAGATAGTATTTTGTGAACTTGAGTCAACATAAACTGTAAATGATGGTCAAGTCAACTTTAGTGGATTATCAATTTTCTCAATAGCAACAAACTCATTTTCCCCAAGCAATTCATCCTCTCAACACACCTAAAAGCTTTGTGCATACACTCCTTATACTTTTCACACCCTGTGGGCAATGTTCCCTCTAATTTTTCTTGGGTGATGTGCGCAGAAAATTTCTGTTGTGCAAAATTTTTCCCGGAGCCAAAATTTTGTGCGCACAATATGCTTCTACAGTCCATATAAAGTTGGTGGAGCTGAAAAAAAAATCACATTGCAAGGGGGGGAGCTATATATTTCCAACCCTTTTGACTCCATGGTCTATTCTAAAGGTGAAATTCTCACCGCAAAAATTAATTATAAGCGAATCATGAGCGGGGGCTCCGGGCTGCATAAAGGATCAATACATATATTACTATTTTTTTTTATTGGGAAAAACTGCATACCATTGACAGGGGTACAGCATAACACCTATCACTATATACTGAGGCACAGCACAACACCTATCACTATACATTGAGCCAGACATTGCCAAAAATGTAGCATAACCCCTATCACTATATACTAAGCCAAACATTGATGTGGTGTAGGCCTACCGCTTCAGTGTCTGGCTTAGTATATAGGGATGCACCGAAATGAAAATTCTGGACCGAATATACAGCTTGACCGAAACTGAAAATGACCCCCCCTTTAAAAAAAAACCACTTTATTAAAAATAACACACCAAAATTGGACAAAAACCCCAACAACAATATTATATATATACACATTTATATATATATATA
>VKOC01018422.1:0-82708 GCA_009364415.1 Spea multiplicata
TACAAGTTCCTGTTAGAGTTGATGGACAGATTTTAATGGATTGTCACTAAGGGGTCATGGGAAATAAAGAAAAAATATTAATGAAACATCCGGACTATTCTTCTTACCGACTTAATGTGGCTGTTCCACCGAAGACTTTTTTTTATTTATTTTTTTTTAAACTAAACCCAAGAAATGAGAGCACAGTTTTGCACTTTTTTTGTATGGGATACTACCGTAATAAATAAACCATTTTTATTCATTTGCATTATCAGGAGCGAGGACAAAAAATAAAAATCAATGGCAAATAATAAGCTTTTTAGATGGTATTTTGTTTACACCCACCCGGTGAAAGGTGAAAAAAAAAAGGAGATTTATTGCACAGGGGTCCACTGCTGGTTATAGTGAATGGACCATTACACCACAAGAAATGCCGATTATTAGAGGAACCATTAAGAGCACTTAATTGGGAAGCACTGATTAGACTGATAAATGCGATTCTGGGAGGCTCAAAGCATTGGATTAATGGGGCCTCCTTTTGTATGATCTCAGAGCTCTTCAATCAGCTGCACAAAGTCTAATCCTGAGCGACCTGTGTCTGACGGCCTCTCTTCAAGACCGATGAGTCCTGCTCTACTCTTTTCAGCAAGACAAAGCATGGTGGAGCCCGTTAGATGTAAAAAGCACCACAATTATAGCCTTGGACAATACATCACGTCAATTACAACCCTGATACACAAAAGGCATATGAAATAATAACACTTCTAATTTCACTGCTAAAAAGAGAACCAAACTTAATGTCCTACAGCGAGTGGACATTACAAGGCTGGGCTCAGTTTTACCAGATTTAGAATATTAACAAAGATATTAAAGACTCTGCACTGATCATGTATTTTAGTAAGGGTGTGGGAGCTGGGACTTTATTGCTTACAGATACCTACATAAGGTACATAGAAGATAATTAATGTTTATATAATTTAGATTATAGATGCGTGTTAAGATGTGTCTACACACAATATTGTGGCTTCCAGGACTATGGCAAACTTATACCTAGCAAACATTCTGAGGTCCTAGGAAAGTGGGGCATCAGGGGAGGTAAAAGGTACGGCACAAATGGATTCCAAAAGGTGAACACATGGGAGGAGGCCGGTATACCCATTAATGGGACAATGCTTAAAGAAGACAGTCGTTGGCAGGAAGGTATTCACTAATCATGCACACGGGGGTCTCAGACAACCCCTCCTGAGCCCTTGGCGAGATTGACTGGGGTCTAAATATCATTTGGCAGGAGATGTGTTCAGCTGAATACATCTCCTGGGAGGCAAATAGTTGAGGGGGCCGAGATAGGGGCAAACGTATAAAAAAAATAGCTTAATGTAATCTAAAACGGGTTGGCAGTATAGACTGAATGTTATCCTGTTTGCCTGTTGGTTTGCAACACTCAAAAGACTCAGTTAAGCTCTGAGAACAAAGCAGAAGCCGTTAAGAGGACGGTAAAGCGAGAGACTCTTCTCCTCCCTATACATTGTAATGAAAGGGATGTTGTCGTTCTGTCACTAAGCAACAAATTGATGCCAAGCACAGATCGCACACTGTAAACAGTGAACGGCAAGACAAAGCAGCCGTCTATACAACCTGGCAATTCGAATAATGATCCAAGAAAACACAGAGATGCAACAAGACATTGTCAGGCAGGAGCAGACGGGAAGTCCGACTCGCACCGACCGAGACACGTGGACTACTTAAATACTCTGAGCGTGTCCACTTCCATTAGTGAGTGAGACCTGGCAGATGTATCATAACAATTACAGAGTTAAAAGCTACCCTCCCCCTAAGAAAAAAATCTTATCATCTGGAATCCAGGATACAGAGATTTTTTTCCTTAAATAAGCAAGTCTTATGATATGTAAATACGGCATGCTTTACATTACACAGGCCATGAAGCCGTTAGCCTCACCGATGACCGTAAACAGAAATCGGGGCGTTACTGTCCCTTTAAGCATTTTCTTTTCATTGTTAAACTGCCAATTAACAGACAAGAATAAAATACCTGTTTCTTGGAAGTTTTCTTTGTTTGACAGTCTGCTGGACAACACATCAATTAGGGCCTCCTTAAATTGGTCAAAGTGGACCTATAGAATAATTGAGAGAGGAAAAAATAAATCAGGTTTTGTTTTTCACTTTTGGCACTGAAAGCGTTATAAAAGAAAGGGGTGGTGTACATCATTTCATCCAAGGTAGAGGTTATATTTTCCTATAAGTAAACCACAAGGAGTAACAAGTTGTAACCACCAGGGAGAAGGAGATTACATAATGGGCAAACAAAGAGAATTACCGGTATTACAGACAAGTTTATGCATCTATTCATCCTGCTCCAGGCTTATCCACAAAGGTGTGTCTGTAATCCAAATCAATGGCTTCCAGCAAGTAACTACCACCAAGAACCAAAACAATTGTATTAAAGGCCAAAGCCTAACCAATGTATAATTGGAAAGAAGCCAACAGTTGCATAGATAACGTTTAGGATGGGTTGTTTAGATGTGGAACTTGGTGATCTATAACACATCATTAGACCCTAAGTACCTGAACATATCCTCCCTTCTGGTATGTATGTGATATTATGGGATGTTAAACCGGTACCACCAGAGCAGCAATTCTGGTGGATTTTTAGGACCTCACTAATTGCCATGCGCTCACACTAGTAATTTGGGTATCACTGAGCAATTAACTAGGTTTATTGCTGCAGTCCTTCAGTGGTGTTTGTCCACCAACCTTCTAATCGCAAACAACTAAAACAAGTTCACCAGTTATTCACATGTAAATGTCATCAGTTTTTTTTTCTCTTTAATGTGCAGTTTAATGCATTTTCTCCATCCTCTGCCATTTTATAGCCAAAGCGCGCATTAGTACATCAAATGAAGCGAACCTTCAAAGAATCGTGTTAAACTTTGCCACACTGGGATTTTCAATGACCTTGATTAATTCAAGCAAGTAGTCATGTGACAATTTAACCCCAAGACAAAAAAACCTCCCTATGCGTGCATGGGCTGCATTGTCAAAATTTCGAAACAGAGCACTTTCCTGCCACTGATTGGCTTTTTCAGGCAGCCAATCAGTGGCAACAAATGTTGGACCACAGAGAAGGAAGACAGCAATGGATGCAACTTCTAGGTCGAAAAGCTCAGGGTATCCAGATTAAAAGTTACGTTTCAGTTGTTTAGTCACTGTTTACTTTAGTTTTCTATACAATTTGGATGGGAAAGCCGTTTTAGTAACTTCTATGTCAGATGGGAGCGTTTTCCTCATTTAGGGAGGATGCTTATTAAAGTACTCATGGGTATCAGACTGTCCCTTTAAGAATCATTTCTATGAGTCAGGCAGATCTGGTTCGAGTAGGGATAATATCTCCTTTTTAAAACAAAACAATACCTTGCATTTTAATGTCTGACTAAATGTGTGGATTTAAAAAACAAAAAACACACAAGCCCAAATAATCAAACCAAATATGCTATGAGAAAAAAATTGAAACTTAACATTCAACTTCAATTTTGGTTGCAGTCAAGCAAATTAAGAACAAATGGTTTATTTCCCGTATTTTGCATGGTTGACCCTCAGTCACAAAGCAACAATTAAAATACAATTTTACAAATGACAGCATTTAACACTGAAATTAATAACTAAAAACTCCTCTTTTTTAGAGCCAGGGTTTTGCATTTAGAAGGTACATCTAAAGACCGCTGGAAATAAAGAGACAAACAATGGCGGATTGTGGGGTCATTATTCTCTGATAATCTGTATTCCATTGTAGTGCCAAACAGCTGCACGTCAGACAGATGGTGCAAGCGCAAGAATCATGAAGCAATTTTGCCGTGACTACATCACATACAACCCAGAGGGATTATACGACATGGCAAAGGCCCGATAAGAGGGACGCTTCCATAAATTAGCCATGCAATGTAATTTACTTAATGCAGGATGCAATGGTGCAGAGCGCAATAGCATTTTAACTGGAAATTAAGCAGTATTAACAACACGAGAGACATGTTTGTGTGTATATCTTATTAGGACTGTTTGATGTGAGACGCACAGTTAAATCAAGGAGGTCGACAATGGAGAATCAAGCGACTAAGACAGGGAGTCAGCTTATTTTTTTTTGTTTGTTTGAGAATAAGTACAAATATCAGAAGGAAATGGAAAAGGAATGACTCAAGGAGCTTTCTGAACTAATTTGTTAAAGGGGAATTGTAACAAAACCAACATTAACATAACAAATAATTTAATGGGATTTCCTCTTTGTTCACTCCGGTTAACCAATGCTTCCTGAAGCAATCAGAATAATCTGAGTAATCTGGCACACAGGGCAAATCCCCGGTCAGCGAAACACACTTACCTGATCTGCAGCTCAAGCCGCTAACCAGGTGGTGCAGCGTGTGGCCAGTGGCTGGATATGCCTCGCTGCATGCGATGTGAACATAAAAACATAGCTTGCAGCCTTGCATATTCAGTCATGGACCGCACTATTAAGATGGCCCTCGGCCTTAAAGTACCAGGGCCTCCCCGTCATCACACCCTGGATATAGCATAACAGGGAGGAATTAATATGTTGAGGTTAAGAAAGTTAAGTTAAGGTTTCTCCCATGTTACACACATAAAGCAACTTTCTAATGCATGTATTGCTTTCAAATCTTGTAGCTCATGCTATTTTGTCCCCTTCAGTGCTGTCATGGTGACACATCTAGCAACGATCTCCCTGCTCCAGTTTGTGGTCATGGATTAATGATGTCACGAGTTAATCAACAACAAGGTAAAGCTTGCAACCAAAACCATGACTTCCAAGTCTACGTTTAGAGAAAATGTAATCATCAACTTTTTAGCAAGGGCTTTGTGGCATGAATATAATATGCTCAGGGTTGAGCAGCCCCTCCTGCCACACAGAAGCCTCATTAATGGTGCCCAGAGAAGGAGCTCAATTGCTTGAGAGTCTCTTTTGGGTTAAAATGCAGGGAGTCTCACCGATTCATTAAACAGGACTCGACAAGCTTGGGGTGCTTTGACGCTGTGGCGGGCAAAGTGATATATGGCCTGTGACAAAATCCCCAATATGTATGCCTTAGATAGGAGTTTTGTTTTTTTAATGGTATTCGCAGAATTCCTACTTTGTTTTGTGTACAAATATCCTTATAACAATAAAAAAGAAAAACGTAGCATAAAAAACTACTAGTATAAAGGGCCCCCTGGAATATGCTAGGGTTTAAAAGGTAAGGACAAAGGTACTCCTACCTCTTTTCCTGCCTGGAGCCTAAGGACAGGCACTTACTTCCTTCCCTCCCCTTGAAATTTTTATCATGGATGTCTTTTGCTCTTGTTTGTTCTGCGGTTCTTATTTTCTAGTCACACCGGTGAAGATTTTCCCCCCTTTCGGCCAGCATGGAAGCGGTGGTCTCTGGAGGCTGCGCCTGAACGGGCTTGGGGAGTTGGGTGCCATCAGCCGCCCGCTGGGCCAGAACACTTAATATCAGGTGGTTTGGCCTAGCAGCTAGCGGGTTGTTATTGGTTACGTTACTGTTATGTTATTATGGGGGGGCTGTTCATAAAGCTGTGGCCAATGCCCTTATCCACACCGGTGACTCATGTCTATTTTAGGGTGGGTGAAGGTGTTGGATTGTTCCTTCTGGAGCATCTGGGCCTAAGCGGTCAAGCACACTTTACACGTAATGTTTATTGGGGATGTTCTATATGAAAAGTGAGCCTAGGTCAAAACGCTTATGTTACAAACCACCTCAATAAACACATAGGGCACTTTGTTAGATCTACTTTTTATATACAACTTTTACTTATAATTTTCTTTACAAGAAGCATACGTGTAGTGCAGTTTAATGGTTAACAGTACAATGACTAATATTCGCTAAGGATGACTGGGTACTCGCTCATCCCGCATCAAACGTTCTTTTATCCAGAAAGCTAAAGAAAGGGGTATTTTTTTTGGAATGTTCCTTTTAACAGATAGTCTTACCATAGTTTTTTGTGACTAAAATTTTTGTACAATTTTCCCCAGGATAATCCTCTTAATTGCATACACTATTCAGTTAACTGTGCAGTATGTATATATATATTATATATACCGGTATATATAATATTATTCTACATACATACATAAACACACACAAACAAACAATACAAAATGTCAATGAGCGGGTTAAAAAGTGGTACCGTTTAAACATGGCACCAACCTATATAACGTTCCCTATTTAAAGCTGTTTATATGGTTTACATCTAAAGATAACCACAGCGAGACTATGAAAATTAGCTTGGGGTCACAAGAGGAAAAATGTGCTTCAGCCCCTGGCAATCAAAAGGGTTAAAGGGAAGGAAATGGACAAACATTATTACAGCAAAGCACTTTACAAATCTGTGGCCAGACTTTTTCCGCCCCATTTGTTTCTTTAACAATTACAACAATATTGCCAAAAGAAACAAAAATACACGAATAACCGAATCACTGATATGGAGCAGAAAGAGAGTTATGACCCCGCTCTCCAGTGTGTGTCGGATTTCCCTTCCCCCACTAACGTCACTACCGATGAGGATCATGAGGTCTGATTTCTTACTCGGCCAAGGGGGTTGTCTTGAAAGAGTGCTTGTTGTAGAAAAGTAGCCACTTCCTCCAGCTGGAGCGTATGACAGAGGTCCGTCAGCTCTTCCTGTCCCAGAGACCCGGTGCCCGTGGAATCAAAGCTGTCAAAGAGCTCCTTGAGTTGGGCTTCATACTGATCTTGCTCCATCCCATAGCCGACCGCACTCCTCTGAAACAAAACAGCATCATCAGAACGAGAAACGTTCTCTATAATAATACAGACTGCGGTTTACATGTAGATATAATGTTTGGACTTTAAAAAAGCAGCAAAAAATACTTTGTACGAGTCATTGATTTATGCGGGAAAAAATGACGCTGGTGGACTATACGAAAAGATGAGAACCGGAAAATTGGAGGAAAACAAAAATATTTATTTATTTCTTTTACGTGACAAAAATGGATGACTGGTCTCTAAATTTAGACAAAAAATGTATATGGAATTTAGCATAAGGAGCCAAGCAACCTGAAATCACATTTAAAAACGATGACAATGAATTGGCCTGTAATGTATATAATAGCCGAGTGTCCCATTTAATATAGCGTTTGCTTCCGATCAGAAGCCCCTCGGGCTCCATGAAAGTTCCAGTGAGTCTAAAGAGTCTAAAGCACTAGCATTGATTTCAATGAGAACCATTTCTTGCAATTGAGTTTTTTCCTATAGGTAAAGGAATACATATTACAGGTTTGTCAAACTACTTTAATATGCATGGAATACGAGACTGTTTCCTTAGCATAGTGACTTACCCTGATAAGCATTATAGCAAAGGATGTATGACTAAGGGGGGCCGTAAGGCTACTTTTAATTCAGGAAACTGATGCAATTACATAGGCAATAGGCTCAGGCCGAGTCATAGGTCGGAGCTTGCGATTTTGTGCCATTTCTTCATAGCAAGTTAGATCCATGTCTTCTCGTGGTAAACCAACAGTTACAATGCTAAACAAATTTCCTCGGGGCCTCATTAGCTACAATTTAGATTTATATATAAATACAAGATATTTCCCAAAACATCGGGGTTTATTCACTAAAGGCACAGTTGCAGTTTGCAGGAGAGTTGTGCCTTCAACCCTGCAGTATACAGGGCCAGTCAGGCAGAAGCTCAGTAATGTCAGCCCTTCATAATGTAAAGTAAAGCCACGTCACTTCAAGTAAAGGCTTTCCCTTTAGGGAGTAGACCCCATTGGGATTTTCTACAGTATCTACTGTACATCTTTTAAAACCCAAGCATGCTTGACAGTATATAATAAGAGGGCGAGATAAAAAAAACAAAAAACTTAAAGGGGCACATTTCAGTGTCCCTGGGGAGCCCCTGACCAATGAACACACATGAATGTACCTTGTTAGAGCAAAAAAATAAAAAATACAACAAAAATACCGGTAGTTAACTTATGTAGAAGCTGCAGCTCCACAAATTCCAGGAGCAGAACGCCCCCTCCATGGCCCTATGTTTTACACCAATGAGTGGACCTCCTTAGACCTCCTCATCCCAGAACGCTCACCAAGCCAGCATTGGAACCGATTGGCAGTAAGTATATCGCGGCAAATAACTGGGGTGGGGAAAGGGACATATGGATATGGGGGGTTCTGGAGATATTTCAAGGGGACACCATGAAAATTTATAGAAACTTCTCATCTATCATATGCATTTAAGTGAATATGATGGCTTGGATGTCCCTTTAACTACAGCAGAGAATATCTGTACATGGGCCATTTATATTATGCACAGACTGACAAATAGCTAATACCCAATTATATTATGCACACTAATATATACAGCGCACAATAAAACGGAATCACCAAGTCCCCCACCGCTCATATTCATTTTTCTTGCAGCAAAATATTCTTAAGCTTCTATGGTTTAGATTGTTAGATCTGGTGGCATTTTACCGGCATTAAAATACAAAGCAGAAATGTCACTTGCACAGGAGCATTCATCCATAAAACACATTTCCCAGCAATGACAAAAATGTGTTTTTTTCCCCCATTATACAAATAATTGCCCAATCAGTCAGAGCCATGGGCTTGTTAGGAGAGGGAAACAAATTCATGCTGGCTACCATTTTTCACAGAGCTTCAGACATCATTTATACATCTTCATACAGAGGACTCTTATAGTTAGGGTAGTTGGAATATTAAGTAAATAATAATAATAATAATGCTTTCAATTTGAAAGAACTCTTTGAAGCTGCTACACCATTAACCAATAGCGGGACCGATTTATAGGCACAGAAGAATCAAAACAAATATTTGTCTCTTCATTTATTGAGTAACCTTCGCCTGCTTCAATGTTATCTTTTGTATGCTTCAAACTAGTGCTGTCCAACTTAATTGGTGTGGAGGGCCAGATTTTCGCAGACCATCAAGCCAGTGAGCTGGACCCATAATTACAATAAATACAAATACACACATGCACATTCACGCTATCATCACAGCATCATAACTTTACCTAGTCTGGAGTCCCTAAAGCTGCTCACACACATCATGTTACATGACCCCCACCACCGCGAGTAGGCTGGTCTGAGTTGGAAGAATTTAAGAATTTTGGACCAGCTGGACAGCCCTTCTTTCAAGTAAACAGGGCACTGTAGATGGCTTTGATCTTCCCTGCGTCACCAATAATCGCACGATCAGGTACTTAAAGAGTCACTTCTGAATTATTCGAGTCCTCCTCTCTTGATGGTGACCACAACATTCTTGAGTGTAACCAACTAGCATAAGCCAATCACATATCCCTCAACATTTTAGGTGTCCAAACTGGGACACAAATGATTGACGTGTGGCTAAGGGTGGGAAGTGAGCGGGGCCAAAGGCGGAGTGCGTACGATTAACCACTCATCATTCCCAAAGAGTCCCCTTGAGGTGCTCTGCTGCAGAGTATTGTAAAGTGACAATGTGGGAGCTGCAATGGAGGTCTGTGCTGCAAATTAGAGGATCTCTTCAACTGACCAACAATCAGGCCTGTTGTGAAAACTGGGACGCATGCGACCCGTTCACTATTTTCACAGCAAAAAAACCCAGGAAGAATAGCAATACTTGTACAGCCTTCAGTAAGTGAGTTAACAGTACATAGGAAGGATATAGGAGGATATAACTCTTTTACCAAACAGAAGGACATTATGGACAAACATAATCTTTAACCTCCTGTCTATGACCAGAGAAGTCCTGTCCTTTAATACAGATGCTTATCTGCATGCAATCCGTCTTAGCAACCAAGACTGGATTTAAATGAAAGCTCCAGACATTCAAAGTCATCTCATGTGAAACATCCATCTTGGTGAAGACATGTTAATGCCATGAACAGTGTCCAGTCTGCTTAGCTGTGTGAGAACAGCTCCAGGACCATTCAAGTTCTGGGGGTTAAGTCCATGTAGAACTTTTAACAATTATCACCACATACTGTATATGAGATACAACATCCAAAATACATCACACACATCCCATGCATCCCAGACAAAGCCTGCAGTCTTCTCTCCCTATCTGATGTATTCTTCTATTTACATTATCCCCCAGGCTATCCATATGGGATAGAAGAACTCAAATGCAAAGGTCTTCATGGGCGATATATATAATTACCCAAGAGCAAATCTCAAACGATGACTCCGAGTCCCTCTAATTACATTACCAATGCATATACCATCTCTCTGCCAGAGAGAACTGAACAACTGCCAAGAATTGTATTCTAATTAGTAATCACGATTAAGTCATCTTACGAAAATAGCCAAGGCTTTGTCTTCAATCTTTCACTTGTTTGCATTCAGGAGAAAAAAAAGGTTTGTTGCTTGTTTGGTGTTATTAATTTTGTTTGTTTTTCATGTACTAATTACTAAGTAAGAATCAAAGAGACCCTGCTGGGGACTGAATTCTCTCTTCCACCAAAATAAACTGTGCTGGTTAAAGCACCGAGACCAATACAACATAAGCACAATAAGGGTTATATACAAGAGCAGTTCTAGTGCATAGTGGTGCAATCACCATAGCAACCACCAGAACACACCGTATCTACAGTAGGTGTGAGACCTACTACCTAATTTGTTTGGGAGGGATATATTATAACGTAACAAACTATATCTGGCCATTGATAAGTTACTGATTGTCGACTGGTTCAAAGCTTTTGTAAGGGCACGGTGAGACATTGTCAAGATAATTGCCAATCTGTCACCTAGATCTCAAAAACATCTGCTCTATCAAAATAACAAATTCATGAACTTAATGATGCTAAAAGTTATGATATTGGCTGTTCCTCTCTATGTTTACACGTACCATGCTTACAATCTCTGCCCAACGTGCCATAATTACAGGCAGGCTGTGGACAGGCTGTGTATGTTCTCTTAGGGAAATTAGGTCTACTGATGCCTCCTCTTCCAATACATACGGCGTAGTGAACACAGGTGTCCACGGCAGCAGTAAAGCATTCTCTATCACTTAAATCGGGGCGGAAGTTCAGGGAAAACAAGGAAATTCAATCTGCACTAAAAAAAATTCACTTACACCCCTAAATCAAAAGGAATCAAACTTCTACTGCAACTACAGACTTTGATCAAATAAACACCGTAGACTTGACCACACATAGGACAACATCATAGAATTCCTGACTGCACTGAAAAGAAACCTGTCCGCTTCACAGAAAGAGCTCTCTAGATTTACTCCATAGCCAATATATGAATAGGTTAAAAATACATATTTGTACGATAACAAATAACGTGCCCTGCAGCATCATTATTGCATAAAAAGGCGATTCTTTGTAGAATTCTCATTTGCGGAGTTCAGAAGCCACCACGAGGAGATCACAATGATGGATGCAACCAGAATGAAAATGATCAAGAGGGTGAAGGCAACTACTTCATATCAGCTGATGTCTGGGTGGGGGTTACAGCCAACTACAGACATATTTAGGTCACAAGATCCTAGTGTTGGGAACCCTATAACCGTGCACATCGCAAAAAGGAACCCAGGACTCCAGCCTACTGAACTTACGAGCGATTAGATCTTCCAACCAGAAACAAAGCCAATATATAACATTATATATATTCATATAAGACAAACAAAATTAACTAGTATCTAAGAGTCGTCCTTAAGCGAACTGAAATTTGATTTTCTTTTGTCCTATAAATTATTCTGAAAGATTAGTTACAGTTCCAGAAACACAATGCACCACAAGCGATCAGTCATTTCTTTGAGTTGTTGTTTGGATAGGAAAACAGTAAGCATGAAACTGTGGGAGTTTAGATAAACTGGAACAATTCACAGGAATTTTAACATTTAAAGATTAAAAATGCACGTTTTACAGCATTTTCATTGGGGCTGGAAATAGCAGCTGCCCTTAATTCTGTTCCAACAATTGTACTTGCGTCCCAGCTTTAGGTTGTCCTGACCTGTTTCCAGATTTTTAAGGCTGCTGGCATCTATCAGACACTGTTAAAAGGGAAATTTGGACGGACCACCCAATGCCCCCATGATGGTAAATAATTGTTTATTGATTTATATATTGCCTTCATATTCCGCAGCACTGTACAGTTAGTAAATAGGACATAAGTAGTGTAATTATAGAACGGGTTTAGCTGCTCTGCTAGATCATTGTTAAGCTGCGACCACCAATGAGTGGAAATAATGCTACCAGCCTTCACGTCACCGCAGCCCGATGGGTCACTGTGACTTGAATGGTGTTTATGGAAAGAAAATGCTTCCCATTGTCTTTTACTTGGACAACCTTGTCACCTAAAATGAACTGTATTTTGGTCTTAAAACATTCATTTTGTAGGGCATCAGCTTAGCATTGATGCTCTAATAAACCAAATGTCCAAAATGGCGAAGGACTTGCTACATTTCTAGAAAAAGGGTCCCAAGTAACGTCCCTTCGAATAAATCCACCATCATATTAACTCCTTCAGGGCAGTTCTAGCATTGTATTAAAAGAACCCTCTGACAGATAAGGGAGAATATACAATATATATGTATCCTATATATTTTTACATTTACAGGTAAAGAGAAAAATACAAGTTATTTCAGGATAAATACATTTATTTCAGAACACTATGCAGTTAGATTAAGAGAGTATTTGTTTATAGGCAACATTATTCACTAAATATTTGTAATTCTGTTAAACATAAAAGCTCATTTTGTGCGTAAAAGCCATTTTAACAGGAATAAGCCCAACCATGTTTAACACTAAATTATCTTAAGTGTTTTCCCAACAAAGGAATTTATTATAAACGATCTACCCCCTTGGCAGAAAAGCAGTAAACTGAAGAATAAACAGCTGTTAACGTATGCTAATAGCTTTGAATTAACAGTTCTGTTCTGAATATTCAAATCACTCAAAATACGAATTCTAAATGAAGACAGACGATAAATAATTAGATAGACAATAATTGTAACGAAACACACATTCACACGCCAAGACACGGCACACCTTACCGAATGGCAAAATATTTTACCTTGAAGTAAATAAAACCAAATTACGGATACAGGTCAATTACAGAAGAAGGACTTGTTAGAACAAAGTAATATTTTTGGCAAGTCCATTGGGAAGCTTCATAACCGCCAATGGATTTACAAGCTGCAGCTGTGCATTTAGTTAATAGATAATTAAAAAAAAAATTAAAAAAGTTAGGAATTTATGCTAGACGGACACGTCCCGATTTCCCATCTTGTGCCAGATGTGCCGGGACAATAAACGGATGCCAAGAAGAACCTGCCTGATCACGGGGATTGTCGTCCAGGTCACTAAACTGTAGAGGTAAGAGGAACGGTAGGGATTTAAAGGCGTTTCACTTAGACAAAGAATTCATTACTCTTACACGCTGATCAAAGAAACTCTGGCAGAGCTTTCATCCGAAGGTTTAATCACATAACAGCAACACAGAAACTTTTAAGAAGCTTCTTTGGTCTCCATTGCAACAAACCATCAGGCTTCCGAAATCCGCTCCAGAGGATTTATCGATTTATTCACATCTTTCGGCTAGCCTCAATGAGGGATCAATCACCCTGTAGCTCGGTGCTCCTCACCTCATGGCACACCTAACACGCCATGGTTTAGGTATTACTCAGGTGTGTCTAAGGTGTTGCCTTGAGGAGCACTACTGTAGGTGAACCCCTTATGTGTTTCGCACCCAACAATGGCGCTTGATCATTAAGCACCATTGTTGGGGTGCAAAAAATGGAAGCCTAATAATGAAATTATCAGTAAAATGGGGCTACAGTTTAACAGACCGTTACAGTAGGTGATGAGCAGTGCTGTATTTATGGGGGTTGCTGCCCGATACCTGAGATCTACCAAGCCATAGACTTCCTCCTCAGCGGGGGTCTTCGCCTAGAGTACAGAGATATGATGTCATATGGAAAGTACATCACAGAGGGGCCGTGAATATATGTGGGGGTAATTGCGCGATCACATATATTAAAGTTTTAGGACTCCACTGAGCACTAGACTGACTTTTCTCCAAGTTGAGTCTCCGCTGATATCTGCGGGATTCAGAGGCTCAACCGGATCCTGTAGTTAGTCGGTCCTGAACGGAGCTGCAAGTGCAATCTGGATCAGCTCTAGCAAGGCCCCAGGGGCAGAGGACACTGCTGAGCTTAGTCCAATTGACCAAGCGGGTTTGTTTGAATTGGACCACAATCTAGAAATTGAATCACTGTTCTCAAACACTATTTTTTGCAAATATAGCTCTTCTTAGGCACAGGAATTCACTGTTTAAGGTTTGCTGAGAGCCATCTCTTCACCAGCAGAAATCTCTTAAAAACCTACATATTTGGCCCTTCAGCAATGACAGCTCGGTCATCTCCTAACTGTTGGCAATTTTAAACTTCGGACTAAAATCAGAGCCTCTCTGCTTTCGCACGGGTGAAGCAGAATAATCAGGATTCGCTGAAGACCGCAACAACGGACTGTGAAATGCACGTGAAATTGAATAAAAATGCCCCATCAAAAAAAAAAAAAAACTTAACCCTGCGTTTATCACTCAAAGCAATTCATGGAAAACAAAATGTATTCTTGTGAAAAGAAAATTAACATGAATTTGTCACATTTTAGGGATCCTGTACCCAACAGAACAAAAAAAAAAAAAGGATAAAAAAGAAAAATATGAAGTCCAATTAAATGTTTAATTATTCAGACAAACTGATTGCATTTACAGGGTAGACTTTACGGTGTGCATAGGTTTATAACGTTAAGCGCAGTATGAATTTTATTCTGATTTATCACGGTATTCTGGACCAAATCAAGGATTCTGAGCCGAATGAATCTGTTACCTGCGCCTTTCAAACTGTCCGGCTCGCCATTGTTTAGCCTTCAATGTCAGATGCTGCTAAGGCTGAGTGTTTTCCCTGCTGCGTCCGCTGGGAATTTTCTTTTTTCTTTTGATGTCATTCTTTATTGCATTTGTTTCGCCCGGCCTCATCAACAGAGGGAAATTTTGTATATATTTTGTGCTCCGCTGATAATGCTGGATGCGGCGACGAGAAGGAGAAAAGTGTCTATTAACCTATTTTCTGCCAGGCTGCTCTGAGAAGCACTGGTTTGATATGTAGCAAGTTCAGACGTGAAATGGTTAATACGGTTGCCACTGAACAGCAATTCAATCTGTTCAAATTGTTTATTTGGGAGCGTTGGCCGTGAGTGGCTTCCCAGGACAGACACAAAGCATCACCTCGCCTAGCAACGTAGATGCCTCCTGAGACAAACACTGCACACCTTACCCCCAGCTAAGCATACAAACTTAACAATTTCAGCGCCTGAGGTCTTGGCAGCTAGGTATTTAACCCCTTGTTTTCAGCCAAGATAGCACAAGTACCTTCCAAAGGGATGGAAACCGCATTTGATCAGATTTCTAGGTGTGCGTTTTGTTTAAACCAACCTTTAAACCAACATTTGTTTCCAAAATAATCGTGTTAACCAGTTCATCACCAAAGATTCTCTAAAATGATCCCCTTTATTTCACGACCCTGACACAGGCTTACAAATTTATACAGCTGGTGCAATTGTTATGCTCTGGCTGAGGATGATGAGACAGTGGGACACAAAAAGCATGCAATCTACTTTAGGAGTATTTTGTTCTCAAAATAAGGAAAAGTACTAAACCTGACCCATAAGACTATTCGTCTATAAACCACATAAAAACTATAATCTAATGGATTTCAGGAGACTCCAATGCTCTCGAGGCGTGAGGAGTCTCTTATACATCTTCTGGATTGTGTGAACTGACCTAATTTGCCTCATGACCTAGAATACCGGGGCCCTGCCTGCAAAACGCACATCATTCACCCAATTTCGTCTCCTGTCTGAATTTACACCTCCTGCACTGTATTGATAATCAATTGCCTGCGGTTATGATATCATGATGCTTTTTGACAATAGAAAAGGTATCCGTTTAAAGGGAAGAGAGAAACCCCAATGTATGACCCATTTAAGCCATAAATGAAGATTTCTAGTTTAAAAGCTAAAAGAAAAATAAAACAAGTAACTGTTCTTATTTCTACATTTAGACAGAATAGCAATAGGCGGCAGATGGATTAGTCTGGATTAGTCCAGAAGGCTGCCATACAAATAGAATCACAGATGTAGGAACCTCATCCACAAGCCCAGGCAGCCAGAAGAACAAACCCAACTACAAACACCTCCTTCCCTGGGTGAAGCTTGCAAGTCCCTCCAGGCACTGAACTGTCAGCTGGTAGAGATTACATCCAACACCGGCCCTACCTGTCACAACAGAGAGCGCCCTGTCTGTATCCGCAAAACAGAGAAAGACCACAGGCAACACTTATCAACGCAGAACAAGAACAAATGCGAGAGCGTCTGAATGTACAGCAAAAAGAATTCTATTTATATATATATATATATATTTAAGATTGTTCTCATGTCTCTATAGCAACAGACAGGACACAAAACTTTTCTATTCATGTAGATGACAAATGGCTTAAATATTACGGTTTCATAACTATAAAGATCAGAGTGATTTCACCAATTCATAAAAGATTATTATTATTACAGAAATAAGAATTCGGACTGGCAAACCATGAGTTAAACAAAGTATGTGATGTGCATTATCCCCTAAACTTACCCAGTGCAATAATCCAGTATAAAATGTATATGCAACCAACAATATGATGTTTATATGTAACAATATGATGTATATATATATGTAACAATATGATGTGTATATATATATATAACAATATGATGTTTATATGTAACAATATGATGTGTATATATATATGTAACAATATTTACTGTTGCAACAAAATATTGTATTTAACCTTTGCAGTGCCACACGTGGGCAGCGTGCCGTTAACCAATGCAATGACACTGAAGGCCAACAAAGAGTATCAGTCTACTTAACCCCTGAATGCCAGCAGGGTGCGCCACAAATTTCCCCTGGCACGTTAGGGGTTTAAAGCGCACTCCAGCTGCCATCACAATTATTTGGGGCATTTATTGTTGTAAAGCCACCGGTTATCGGCCCTCTCTCATTGTAAATCTCCATAGGGCCAGCAGGGTTTTCGATCTACCGAGCTCTAGTAAATACCCCGCGTATCCCCGGATACTAAAGTGAGATTCGGCTCCCGCCCGGGATCCCGAGGACCGTTACACATACCCAGCTGTCCCGGTGCCCGGACTTCACCTCTTACTGCATCCTGGAAGCTGCTGGCAGAGGAGTCCCGGGGTATTGGGGAAGCACGGGCTGCCGGTAAGTGCCAGATCCCCGGGGTAGTGCCAGCTGCCTCCTCCGCCGCCGATTGCAGTTAGTGAGAGGTTTGAATGGTCGGCAAAGGAGGAGGAGAAGGAAGAGGAGAACCGATGCTGCTCTACGTAATAGTGACTGAGCTGAGCGGCTGCGCGCCCCCTAGTGGCAGACACGTGTAGCGGCAACACCGAGCGAACAGGGAGCCTATGGGGGGCAATTATTACAATGCATTGAATATATTTGCGACACGTGGCCTTTTCGTGTTACATGCATGTTCTGGAGCCCATTATGTACGTTAATGTGGGGGTATACTGGTACATAAGACTGTCCTTTTATTATTATTTTAGGAAAAAATGTGCAGGTTTCTTTAATGCATTTTAATCACTTCCATTGAGTTTAGAGTAATTATTTTATAGATAAAATGGAAACTATATTAAAAACCTGTGTCATACAATTACTTAAACCTCTTCAAGACCTGTGTATTTAACATCCTAATATCTGGGTCATTATATAGTGATGGGAGTTATGCTGTACCACCGTCAATGTCTGCATCAATATACAGTTATAGGAGTCATACTGAAACATCGTCAGTGTCTGGATCAGTATATAGTGATAGTTGTCACTATGTACCACAATCAGTGCCTGACTAAGATTTGAAGCCTAAAGTGGTTTAAATACCCAGATACAGTAGAGGAAACTGTAGTTATTTTCATATATGGGCGTCATTATTGTTTTGAATTAATTATACTAAAATTAACTAATAATAAGGTTTTGTATTCCCTTTTTTTAAGTTTCTGTAGTTTATAGAATACTTAAGAGCTAGACTGCACTTTCATAAGCTTTCAACTAAACACTTAATGCATTTTGCGGACACATGAACTGCGAGTGGCCAAATATGAAATATAAAATGTTAGAACATTTAAAAAAAGCAAAAACTGAAGCCACTTGTGGCTACTGAGAACACAATCTGCTAAACGTGAAAGCGAAACCTTCTCACATGATATTTTATCAGGAACCAAAAGTGTGAAGAATGTTATAGGACTTGTTTGCAGGCCTCCCCCGAGTGGGCCATGGTTTATTGCAGTCACTGTGACGGATTTCCTTCTGCTTTGAAACTAAAAAGACAGTCGGGATATTGGGAGAAATCAAGGTCAAAAGCGGATTATGACCACATGATGTCTACTGGGACTAGTTTTTTATCCTCTCTGCAAATCTCTGCGCTGCTCCCATTAAGTACAGATAACAGTGCAAAGCTTAGATATTATTTTCATTGTATACCAGGGCATACAGCTCTGGTCCTCTAGCAGTAGTTTAGCAACAACTCCGATCACCTGCAGCCAGACAGGAGTATATTAATAGGGCTTTCAAGTTGAGCTCTTATTTTGGTGGCCACATCTTGTTTTAAGGACACAAGTACATTTTACGTGTCCTGTTCTGCAACATGTATGATGTATAAACTCACAGAAGGGAATCAGTTACTCGGTTATACATCCTACATACTGCAGGGGGCAGCACTTTACATGTTTTGATTAGCAACGCGTGAAAAACATCACACGACTGATATAGTATAGTAGACTTTTTTGTAACACAAATGGCAGTAGAATCAGTAGATTTTATTGATCTTTTATGAACTTTTATGATTTTCTAGCATGAATCTGAAGAGTGAAGGATATGGGGAGCTGCGTAAATTGTTGGCTCTATATAAATAAAAAATAATAATAATAAAATACTGGTGGCAACCGAGAGTTGGGTCTATGATGTCTTCTGTGCCAATGATATTGGAAGTGGGTTATTAACATGACATGCTGTTGTAAAAGTTACGTAAAACAAATTAGAAATATAGGAGCAAGACCCTGTCCGGCTTTGGCTGTTAAATTATTAGAAAAATAACAGAGCAGTGCTCAGTATAATAATTAAATGTTATATACCGGTATATATTTTATATTATATATTATATATATATATATAAAGATATATCATATATAAGATAGAACTGGCATATGCTGCATCAGGCTCTACACATCAGTATCCACTTCTAAAGTCTCAAAATGACAACGGAAAGCATCAAAAAGAGACCCCTGATGGATACATGTTTTCTCTTCCTCGCCATAGCCAGACTGGCATTCGCGATTAGGGTCTGGCACCTTAAGGCCAGTGGCTGCCCAATGTGGGAAGTGTGGCTGACAGCTGGATATGCCCGGGCAGCCCGGCTGCAGTACCTGATCTGTTGCTGGAGTGTTTGTTACCAGCGCCCCGCCAGGCATTTACTTTGATTACAAACAAAAGTTTAATAGATTTACAGGCTGTTTTGTAGCACACTTTACATTTTAATCACAATCCATTGTAGCATATGTCAATATCACATATTCGGATTATACTGATATACACACAAAGTCCAGAAATGGAGATTCACATTCATGGATCTTTTTTATAGTTAATACTTTATTCAACATTTAAATCTTATAAGTTTCCGGACCGCAATGTGGTCCTACATAAAACAAAAGGGAATACGTGTGTTGTGAATGCCATCTTTAGACAGCTCCCAACTGCCACCTAGTGGACACAGTACATACAGACAGGCTAGAAATAATATTTTTATTGAGATTAAAATTACGGTATATCATCCTGTTTATATTTAAAAAGGTAAACTGTTACAATCAGTTACATTTTTAAAAAATATATATATTTTAGTTTTACAGCTCTCAGTTGTCATAAAATGCTTAATTTTAGCTTTTTATTCTAGATATTTTTATATTTGGATATCTCATTCACTGTGCTTGTAAATATATTCAGATCTTTGCTGTATCTAATTGCTGGCAAAAATTATTATTATTATTATTATTATAATTATTTATGTTTTTATATAGTTCTATCATTTTCCACAGTGCTGTATAATGGGTAAACTGGACATAAGTAGAATATAACAAACGAGGGGTAAGGAGGGCCCTGTTCAAATGAGTTTACAATCTAGAGATGGTTCCAATTAAATGTTCCCTTTGGAGAGGTTGTAGTCTGGCTGGTGCTCTGCTTCACTTATGGTGGCAAAGGTAATTAATAAAACAGTTTTAGGATTATTGAAAACCATAACACAGGGTCACTGGGCACCTGACCCAAAAGTGGCACTGCTCTTTCTGATGAAGAGACCTCTGAGGTTGTGACTTTACACAATTTTTTTGTGTTGAGGTACAAGACAAATACGAATTTAAAAAAATGAATTTTAATCAACCGTCTATCCTAGGAAAACAAAAAAATAAATGGCATTGTTATATGGATCAATCCTCAGCAAGAGCTTTGAGTTTGACAGTTTAAGATGGAAAATAATCCTATTACGTGTTTCTTTAATACTCAGGGTTCATTATTATGGAAGATGTTCATCCTGAAATTGTATTATCAATCAATGAAAAACCACTGATCTCTCTGGGAGTAAATGGATTAGAGGAGATGAAGCAGAGAACTCTCCTCAAACCTCTAGAACACTAAAGAGACTAAAGTGTCTTCTGCTTGGAGAGAACTTTTAAAAGGCATCGGACACCATTGCTCCTTGCCGCTATCAAAACTAAACTACAGAAATAGAATAATAAAGAGCTAAAGGCCAGGAGAAACTCTTCTTTCCTTCTATCATTTTTCATTTTACTTACCCACACTTTGCAAGAAACCTATTCTGTGTTTTACATTCATCCTGAAACCAGCTGCCCAGAGGTTACAGTTGGACAATTGCTCTAGAACAGGACTGCAGAGCTCCAGTCAGTGAGGGCCTCAAACAACAGCCCAGGAATTCTACATATTCATTGCCTGAAACACAAGTAGATTAATTCATTTTTAATCAAGATGCCTGTGCTGTGCGTAAGCTTGGATATGTAAAAGCCATGTCCTGTTTGCAGCCCTCAAGGACTGGAGTTGTGTAGCCCTGCTCTAGAAGCTACACCTCAACCTTGTCAATGCATAAAAGGAGTGATAAATCCACATGTAACATGCCATAGGAAACCAATCAATGTGATTATACATGTTTATTCCTTATCAAAATATATCATTATCTCCAGAGTTAAGGGTTACAAATCTCAGTACAATTCACACCATGTACATCCACACGATGAAGCGCCGGTGGAAAGTTCCTGTTCGTTTTCGGGGGGGGGGGGGGTGCTATTCTTCGCGTATGTTTAAATTCGTCTGTCGCGTCTTTCGTCACATTTTAGTTTTTAGAAATCCCATTAGAAGTTGAATAAAAATGGCGAGAGTCTCCTCCTATTAGTGTAGTTAAAATGAATGAACGAAGATTGTCTTTTCTTTTGTCCAATGTTGCATTCATTCGTTTGTTATTCAGACGAATGGACGAAATGGTAAAAAAAATCAGCACAAAAATGCATATATAGTAAAAACTCGATTAAGAGCTCGTTGATACCTTTTGACTTCTTTCATTTGAAGAAGAAATCTCTGAGGTCCCAAAAACTGAAGTCATTTAACATATTTTTCTATTTTGGCCAAACAGCACATTTACATAAATTATAAAACATTTACAGATTCTTTTATTATTTGTTTTAAGAGACATTTGGAATTTAGCATTAAATATCCGTACAATCATTGGTTTTAATTACTTTAGTTTAATTCACTCGTCTGCCGCTGCCCTGACCTTTACACCGAGAGCTCGAACTTTGCTTCTTAACCCTTACAAGTGCAAAACAAACCGCAGTGTTTCATCACTGGGGCCCCGACCAAGCCGCTGTAAAGGCTTAACTATGCTCTAATTATGAAGCAATAAATACTGAGGAAGTAAGGATATGTTCTCTCCTTTGACCTAGTAAGCGTCTGCTCTTTTGTCATTTAATAGGAGATCCCGGTCAGAGAAAGAAGTCATGAAACGCCGAGATCCACCCCAGAAAAGGGGTTCTGTTACCCCACTGCCTGGCAAGGGTTCAAAGTTGGACTCCAAGGATGCCTCAGCCACACAGACCTCAAAAAGTAGGAAGAGGTGAGAAAATCTGCTTGTTTTGAATTGAAAGACGACAAATTAGTAGCCGGCTAGAAATTCTTTTTGTACATATGAACCTTGCCCCGCACTGCGGTCTTTACACGCTATACCGAGCCTATATATGATTTACCAGACTGATCATGAAATATCACTAGCTACAAAGCAATGTGCTCTCAGCTTAGACCTCATAGGGATGTAACATTGGCCCTCGTAGCCCCAATTTCTTGTGCACTTTTTGAATCTGCCACGGATGACCAGTGCTGTGACATTATTATCGGCCATTAAAATGGACGTGTGTTTATTTGCAGATAATATTAAATTTGCTTTCACTTATGTGCAAAGTAACAAAAAACATGCATTCACAGGGGGCAGCCTTTTTTTGCTACATAGAAACATAGAATGTGCCGGCAGATTCGGACCCCCAATCTGCCCATTTTTCTGAAAGGTCTTAATCAGTCTTTGATCTTGTCTTAGATTCAGTGTAGCTTCTTGCCCATCCCATGCATGTTTAGACTCCTTTATTGCATTAGCCTTTACCATTTCTGACGGGAGGCTGTTCCATTTACCTACCACCCTCTAAGTAAAGTAAAACGTCCTTACATTACATCTAAGCCTCTGATCCTATAGTTTTAGATTATGCCCTCTTGTTCAAATACTTCTCCTTTGGAATAAACGTTCCTCCATTAGTTTGTAAAATCCATTCAAGTGATATGGATTATTTCGGTGCTAGAACAAAATATTATTTTAAATTCTCTGCACACGCAGTAAATGCATAACAATTTTTAAATTCATCCTAATTGTTCATTGATTATACCAAATTAATTGAAGACTGACACATGGGGCTTTGTATATAGCTTCTCAATATTTGGAAACACGTGAAATACAATCATATGGGATACTTATCAAGAAATGTCATTCGGCTCAGCATTTTATAATAAAGCAGGGATATTTTTTGTACAACCTACAGTTTTTTCACTATAGATAATATATAATGACTTATTGCGTTACTGTAATGCATTTAAAAAGAAAACACAGAAACCAACAGATGTCAGTGAGGCTGGGAGTCTGGGCCACGTGATTCCTTTGTCTCGCAGTCATAACCAACATCCTCTTTCCTGCTCGTATAGCGCTGGGACCTTATTTCCCCTTTATACTAAAAATATGCTTACAAAACCACTTTAAAATTACAGTAGCCTTTAATGTCATACCTCCCAAGAGTCCCAATTTCACGTGGACAGTCCTGATTTTTGGCCCCTGATGTAGGGCCTGTTCTAGGGTTTCCAGCATCTCAAGCAGGTAGTGTTCTTGTGCCCCACTGCCTGCACAGACAAATATACTAAAATAAATATTTCTTAATCATTTTCTTTATCTATGGCATCAGGGCCGGTAAGGCAACAGGCCTTTCATGCGTGTAGAACAATGAATTTCATGTGCGGCATAACCGATGTACAAATCCCAAAGTTTGAAATATGCTATTAAAAAGCTCTCATATGAACTCAAGGCCAATAAGCAAGATAATTAACCCATTTATAGCCACTATGTGTCCAGTCTCTCTTTGGGCCAACTGCTATTGATTTAAACCTTCATGCTATACTGTACCTTTATTTTTGCTTTTTTTGGAATGTGTAATCTTACCTTCTTTGTATAAATATTAACAGTTAAATGTGATCTGAGTAGAGATAAAATCCCCGTTGCAGTAAAAATGGTAATTATAATGAAATACCACTTTTCCACTAGAGTCTCCCCCTAGTGGACGTATGGCAATCAGCATCATTTTTTTCTTCTTTATATTTGTACTATTTTCTTATCATTCTTATCATTTTGAAGCACATGTTCTGTAGAGCTGTTACAAGCAGGGTAAAGTGCAAAGTTAACATTTGTGTAAATAAACATAAAACAATGGTAAAGTGGAGAGAGAGCTCTGGAAATATCAGAATTAACTCATTTCCACAATGATTTTTAAACATTTTGATACAGATGTAAAATGTATTCTCTTACAGATCGTCATCACCCTGGTTTTCCTATCTGAAAAAGTTTGCATTGGTCCTTTTCGTCATTTACATTAGTGCTCCATTCACCATCAGACTATTTCCCGTATTGCTGTCCAAGGTAGTTTACTTAAATATGGGTAAGTATCTGATTATATTTGTATGTACGTTAAACTTATTTAATAACGTCTAGGGTATTGTCTTCTGCCTTCTGACAGGATAAGGGTACTTAAGCAATTACTTCAATTCAGTAGTTTGTGCCAATAACTAGTGGCGATGGCGTTCTATAAGGTCCTTTAAATTCTTAAAGAGCGTTCATATTATATGTATACATATCAGAGAGCATGTGATTTGTATCATGAACCTTGTTTGAAACATGTAATATACACACTTTCCAATGATTACATTACCAGTAAGAGTCCCATTTTTTGTGGACACAAGATATCCAGAAGACGTTCTGAATCACACCACCAATTTCTACCTCACACCTGAAGAAGGAATCACTGTCGGAGTCTGGTGAGCAAACTTTAAAAATGTTAGAATATTACAATATGGTTTGAATCACGCCTAACCCTCTCTCCTGATTCTGTATGATGCAGCACCTGCAGTGATCACCCATACTTTGGTTGTCTGCACCATGGTCCACTCATATGTCATCCATGAGATGGTCTTTTCCGGTGACTGTGATGTATATGTTTAGTTAGTGGTGCCTTTGTCATTATCAATATTTTTAGTTTCAAGATTAATGAGTTTATTCACTGTTAACGCAAAGACAAAATGTTTCATGTGCTCTTGTTGTTGTAGGCATACTGTGCCGGCCAGCAGAGGTGAAGAGGCGAAGGGAAAGGACCGTGGCTGGTTTGAAGTGGCTCTCTCAGACAATAACCCAGTTATAATTTATCTCCATGGCAATGGGGGAACAAGGTGATTATAGTTTCGTGCCATTAACAAGGATTGAAAGCAATCTAAATCTCTTAAAGACAGATTATCATCAAAGCACATTTACTCATATTATTGCTTAACACGCCGTCTCCAAGGAATTATTTTTCGTAAGATCCTAAGGAATGGCTGCATATCACTAGAAAGTAGCTGTTCTCTATAGAATAGATGGAACCCTAACGTTCTTCGTATATCTTTCACAGGGCTGTAGATCACAGAGTTCAACTAATAAAGGTAAATAGTAGCGGTTAAAATAATAGCTGTTTAAAGAGTAAAACAATTAGCCTTTAGAGTTTCTCCCGTGTTAATTGAGCTCACTGTTATGTATGTTACAGGTTCTTAGTACTGCTGGGTTCCATGTGCTGTCCATTGACTACAGGGGTAAGTAAAACCACAAACCCTGTGTGTTATTTATAGATATAGAACTTTTTGCGTCCTGGTTGCTCCAGGTATCACAACCGATTACGGGGCAACATGTCTTGGATGTACAGGTGGTAGGCGTCTAGTTATTGTCTTCTTCTGACCCTGTTCCCTCCTTGTCTATTCGCCCATTTAACATTATTGGGTAAGCTCTGATTTTTGCCTCTTTAGGTTTTGCCGATTCCACTGGGGAACCGAGTGAGGAAGGAGTGACCAATGATTCTGCCTATTTATATGAGTGGGTAAAGGCTCGTAGTCGGGGAAGTCCTGTATGTTTATGGGGACATTCACTTGGCACTGGGTAAGTTGTAGGTACCAAGCTCAGCTGCTTGAATGCTTTGTTGGTTTGAGGTTATTGGGTGTTTTGGCTAATGACTGAAGAATACTTGAGCACCTGGAATCCTGACTTGACATGACTTTTTTCAGGCAGCTGACTTTAGCATTGTTAGCAAGCGCTATAATTTTGAGATAGGATAAAATGGAAGTGGTCCTACTTAGATCTTGGGGTCCTTTGGCCTCTGTCCCTTCCTTCACATTTTGGGTACCAAGTGTTTGTTGCACAGCTATGCCTGTAAACATTATCTGGTCTTATATCCTCACAGAAGCCTTCGTTCTCCTTCTGCTGACTTGTAGCCTACTCTACTCTAAGGGTCAGGATTATTAGGAAGTCCCTCGACTAACTCTATCTCCAAGGCTGATTTAGGGGTTAGGGATATTTCTCCCACTGAAGGAACGTTCCTTGGTGTATCGCACATTAGTAGGTATGTTTTTTTATTGTGTATGCCTTTAAACGTATAATTCTTAAAGTTGGTTTTCAATACACAGAATAGCTACCAACGCAGCAAGAAGGTTACAAGAAAAAGGTGAGTAGACATTTATCAGATCTATATAACCATTGTGGGAGAGATGTAGGACGTGGGTAGAGCGTTCACAATAGTAGATGGAGCATCATCAGAATATGGAGCGAAGGGGGTGGGAGGGGACACATAAGCCACGCCCACTTGCATTCTGCACCTAAAAAAGGTAATACCTAATTTACTTTATGGGAAATCTGGCATTAAATCTATATGATCTGTCTATAGGCTCTGTCCATAGGATATCCTCTGAAAGGAAGTAAAAAAAAAGTGCTAAAATAATGAGGGGGTTCGATATTTTAAAGAGCAGCTGTAGTGCCCAGTTTTGTTTACTAGACTTTCTAAACATAAATTTCTACTTACCGAGAGCTTCTTTTCCCTGCCAATCCCTGGTGGCAGGGTGGCACCTATATTCGGTGCATCCCTATATATATGTATATATGTACTAGGCCAGACACTAAAGTGGTAGGCCTACACCACATCAATTGTCAATGTCTGGCTCAATGCATAGTGATAGGTGTTGTGTTGTACCACGGTCAATGTGTGCCTCTGTATATAGTGATAGATGTTCTGCTGTACCACTGTCAGTGTTTGCCTCAGTATATAATGATAGCAGTTATGCTGTACCACTGTCAATGTTTGCTTCACTATATAATGATAGCTCCCTTGATTTTTTTAAGATAGTTAGAGGGAGATCCTTGATCTCCCGCTAACTGAACCTGCACCTCTAGCGGCGGACATTGTTAGGGATATTAATGAGACAAAATAGGCAAAACCAATATTTTATCACACACGCAAAATAACGACGCTACCCAATATTGTAGTACCACACCCACAATATTAATTTAAGGAGATACCCTATATTTTATCTCCGATCCTAAATCCTTTCAGATCGCCGAAAATTATAATTCAAATCCGATATATATCACCAAGATAGTTAATCAAAAATATTTATTGTAAATACAATTTATAAAATCTGTATATGGGTCACACAGTGCATAATATAAAACACAAAGTTCTTAAAACATGTCAAAATTGAATCAATTGAAAAACAGTATATTATCGATAGTTATCAATATGAATTGGTACTTTATGAGTCTAACACACAATTAATTTCCATTCCACTAATATAACAAATTAAAATAATTTAATAATGTCTAAGAGTATTAGTGAAGTTCCTAATAGATGCAAATAATGTCAAACTTCATGTACAGGTAAAAATACCTTTTCATTATTGTTATTATCACGGGTTATAAGCTGCAGTCTCACAAGTCGCCATATACAATAATGCCATATACTATTTCCCAGAAACAGGGAATTCTATATGAAGAAGACAAAATTCATCTCTATTCAGAATAATAAAACAATTATATTTACCACCACTCGTTGCTGTGATCCAACTGGTCCTTGTAGAAATTAATCCAGGTTCAGTGGCAAGAAATTGAATGGAAAGAATATCACTTTCTACAAATTATATAGGTTAGAACTCAAAGTAACTCCAAGAGTGAAATATGGTGTCAGGATCTTAAGATTCCAATTCTCTGCGGTTTATTTGGTCAATCAGCCCGTCCGGGTCTGTCTATATCAGGGTCAGTTTTTAAGGTCTGTTTTTTTTTCTAATTATTCAAAACATAAGCTTAAAAACAGGGCTTATTATCATAGTCTCCACCTCTTGATTGGAATTCTCCAATCATAACAGTGGGTTTTACCCATTATAATTAGGATTTCTACTCATATTTACACCGTTGTAATTTCTTACTTTACCTGTGAGAGACGCTCTGGTCTAAGAATTAACTTAAAACCATCACATATGTGTTTGGAATTTATCCTTGGTCACCCTTATCGCCAGGTGTTACCTCCTAGATAGTAACTCAGGCCTTGGTAGTCTTACCATGTATCCCCCATTCCAATTTACATTCCCAAGCATATGCAGCGTCTACTCCTTAACTTTCTCATGGAAGATAACATTAATTGTATCATATATACTGAAACATCTATATACATGAATACTTCTTTGTTCTCAATTATAGAGGGAACAAGGACAAAAAGAAATAATCACTACATGATCAAGTAAAATAAAATGGCTCTGACTCCATTTTGTGTTCATGTAAAATACAGAATATAAAAATACATGTTTTCGATGATAAAATCTCGGACAGTACTATCTGTAATTATGCTGATCTCTGCCTACCCTCAACTGCTGCTATCACTTGGCCATGTTTGTTTGCAGACTGCACTGAAGTTTGTTAGTATCTTTTTTTTTTTGTTGCACCTGTGTGTGTGCACCTTTGTTGCAACCTAATTTCATTGCATTCAGTTCAATAACCCCCAAAATGTTAGATCCCATGGGGTTATTGCAGGATGCGGTGGAAGCTCAAGAGTATCAGTGTGGTAGAGATATGTGCTGGGCAATCACCATGATGAGCACATAACGCTGTGTGATTGTGATACAGAACCATTACAGTGTCCAAAGAAAACTAAGCCCAATCAGTCGGCAACAGACTAAGCCAGAATTCTGAGTCTGAGTAAGGAAGTACCTTTCCTGACCAGTCAGGGATAATAGAGAAGTATCAGGAATGTCAGGACAAGCCAGTCCTACCATGGGGATCAATGAGAGTACAGAGGCATATTTGTAATTAAATTGAAGGAATATATATATATGTATATATATATATATATATATATATATATGCAGTAAATAATTCAGTAATTAGGAAGTGTTTATACAGTTGAAAAAGATGACATTAAAGAGTTCTCAACAAATACTCTAGAGATTAGCAGGGATTATTATTATTTATGATTAATCAGTCATGTCACCTATTTTGTTGGTTTTTTAATTTGTAAAAAATGTATTGAGACGTGTCATCAGCCTAATTAGTTATTCCAGTGTATTAAAAATTGAACCTATGTTTAAAAGGTCATGTAATATTATAATATGTATATAATTCCTTTGTTTCATATATTTCAAAGATGAGAGGTGTGAGAGATGGTGGATCAATTCTGTACTCACTATGCATTAAAGGTAGACAGACAAAACTGTAATTATCCTCACTAGTATGTTAGCACATAAAACCTAGCAGATATTTTTTTTAATTCTTTTCTCTGAAGGTTTAATTGCATAAAATCAATACAAGAACTTCTAAGAAGCGTTTTTCAGTTTCTGTAGCAACAACAGAAAATAATAAAGTGTTCCTAGGAAAGTGATTAACAAGACAAAAATTTGCATGATTATAGAATTATTTCTGGGATGGGTTTGTGTATTCAGCACTATTAGGAATGATGTTCTCAATGTTGTATTTCTTTATAAAAGTGTTACATTCAATAGAGAAACCTTTAAAGACAAGGTCACTGTAGGATTGCCAAATTAAAAAAAAAAAACAATTTAAAAACAATCTCTTAATATTAGTAACATCACTTCAGTGTCTCACATCACAGGTTTGATTTGCACTACATTATTGAATCATTCACATGCACATTTTTCTCTCCAGCACCAAAGAGGTTATCGGCACACATTGTATTAACCGTTAAACCTCCTATGGATGTACAAGAATGTCAAAAAAGTGCCATGATGCCATTTAGGACATACCTGTACATCCTGCAGTGGTAGGGACACCTACAAAAGGTGGTCTTATTACAGCCTGGACTCTCCCCAGAGAACAGAAGCCAGAATCACTGGCTTATTGCCAACGGATAGGGTTGTAACAACCAGTTACAATAAGGATGCTTCTTCCTGCACATTTGCCTTTTGTGCTCACTGGGCATTTCACAGACAGTAGAACATGAGAATATATGATTGCATCTTGCACTCTTAGCTGAGTGAGCATATGATAGAAGAGGCACACGTCCTATGGATGGAAGGAAGGAATAAACAACATTTCAGTGGAAGATGTTTGTTGTGGGAAGTCAATGGCAGCTCCACCAGCCAACCCCTCAGCCAGTCATCCTTATTTTGAGCAGCAGTATACAATACCGCAATGCCTTTTAGTGACCATTACTATATTGTGTCTGTCAGTGAGAAGCCACCTATGCTTACATCTACACTACTCTAGAAAAGGGAGACCAGACAGTCAGAATACGGCCGTCGCACTGCAACCTGCTATCTGTAGAGCCTATGCAACCAGAAACTGTCTTGACCTTTTATGAAACAGTCAACCCAATTAAAAAGAAGCCACCTGTTAGCCGTATATTGCTACATTTTTTTCTAATATAGTGGGCCCTTGAGCAAGTACTTACCTAACCTTTGTAGTGCAGCTATGAATTGGAAACTATTATAAATAAAAGCACTGTACAGCAAAGAACATCATGTATCATAATATGTAAGATCTGTTTTATATAGAGGAAAGTAAAGGTATGGCACCATATTTTACCATAGATACCCCTACCTATGCATAACGTATATTGCCGGAACCATATGGTCACCCTAAAACTGACATTATTAAAATCATTCATTAATAAGACAATTTCATTTTTTTTCATCAATATGAGATTTCTCATTAAGGACAAAGGGCATTACATGGCAGCAACACACATCTTATATTTATTGGGCTTGGACCTTGCTGATTAGGCAACTTTCTCATTCAAATAGTGCCAGATTAACACCTCCGGAGTCCCCTAGACTGGCACACACAATACACACACATACCGGTATATAAGGACATATCATATTCCATAATACTAGAATACGTAATGTAATCCCACTTCCCAGCTACAGCAGTATAGTAAGAAATTGATTTTATCTAAAATATAAAATTATGAGCGATGGCAAATGTTGCATTTATATAGTAACTTTTAAAAAATGAAGTATGACATTTGTATTTGGGTGAGAAATGCTAAAGACTGTAATGAGAAATGACGTTCAATTGTATTTTGACTTCCTTGAGGTAAGTATAAGTCTATAGTTTATGAATTGATTTATTAAATATGAGCACAGTCTTTAATAAAAATGATTTATTTGTTTATTTGAAATGACAGAATATATTTTAAAGATATGTTTCAAGAGAGATGAACCCTTCTTTATGTCATGGAATAGAGATCACATATTTTGATAGACCAAATAAAAAAGCCATTGTCTCTTACTAGAGAATACATTTATTTCTGGAGAGTTTCACTGTATGGCTATAGCTAAAATAATCTATTTTAGGAATTGGTTTTTGAGTTTGATAGAGGCAGATATTATATTGTTTTATACAGCATATATTTTTTGTTTCCCTAGATATTTTCTGAACTTAGGGTACCATTTAAAGGACAGCAACTGTCTCATAAAATAAAATAACATTGGTATATTTTTCATTATTTTTTCTCTCATCAAGTGATAATAGTATGCACATAGTAAGCCCAGATGGACAGTTTTCCATATCCATGAAAAAGTCACCTCCAAATGTCAAAACTGGATTTCCATGTTTTTTTAATGTGAGTAGACCTTTAGATAAAGGAATAAAATGACAGATCTGCTACTGTTTATTTGATCAGCATACTGATACATTCAATTAATGTTTTGTCTACATGGAATAGCACCTTTAATTAAAGAGGATACCATACCTGCCACCCCGCTGACGTTGCGGGCGGTCCTACTGACATCGGTGAGGAAAGCGTGTCAGAATGCCGCTCTTGTGACCTGGAGAAGTGGGTTCCCAGGTATTTGTGGTTAGCACTTTCCCTGGTTGTTTTGTGGGGTAGCAGAAAGTTCTGCCTCCACTGTACAGATCTCTACTCTGTTTACCAAGAGCTGCGCAGTGGGAACACGGGATACTGGTATCTTACACCATAAAAAATGAATAAAGAGTATAAAGCTGCTCTCCGCTGAACAAATGTGAAATCTCTCTGCCCTCTATAAAGACACAGAGACACCGGCCCCTTGATTCCCACCCTTAACGCTGCAGGTTATTCATCAATAGAGGAGAAGAAGAACAGCCATTGGTGAGGGCTCCAAAACCTTCAGGACACCAGGTTCATCACAACATAGACACTTACGCTACACTGTGCCATGTATTATTATTATGCAGAACGGCTCTCAGTAACCACAGCTCCACCTTGAATGTGGGTAGTTGGTACAACGCATCTAAAAGTAAAAGTTGTCCCAGAACTCCTTTTCTATTGTACATAATATACTACTACAAATTTATTTTTTATCACTTGGATTTTCTTTAAATTTTTTACTGCTTTCCATATGTTCAGTGCGATTTTATTAAAAAAGGGGGAAATGGCAAAACTTATTTTTTTAATTGACGCAAATGGAAAATGTAAAAAGAGAAAATGATGTATACATATATGACTGCACCTGGCTAGTGCACAAGTTTAATAAACTATACATATTCAAAATGTTCAGTTTTAAATCATATTAGGGTCATTATAACACCAAAACATTTGCTTTACTTATAGTTAATAAGAATATTTCTTGCAAAGAATTCAAGGTATTACTCTATCCTTGTTAGCTAACCGTAATAAAATTTCCCCATGTCTCCAAGGGCTTCATCAACTGTTTGGAAAAATTCCATTTCATGACTTCATCTGTAGGTCTCCAAATAAGTTCTTCTACCTGAATGGTTTTGAGGACAATAGAAATGTTATATGTGATTTTGACATAAGTCCAAGTAAAACAATGCTCAAGCAACACACATTGGAGTAACACACATGCACAAAACCGGATACACACATTACACTAATAAAGAGTGCAGTATTAATTTGTGAGTTCCTACCATCAACTAAAAATGTTTCTTATAGGTTGTAAAAATAGTATTTTTAGTTAGTAGACAATATCGTTTCTCACTAGCTGTCATCAAAGAAGCATTATGCAGCAATTTTTTATGGTTTTGAGCAAATAACAACCTTAGCAATCAATTTATTTAGGTCAGTTTTGCCTTTTTATAAATATTTTTGTAATATGTTTTATAAATAGGCCATTAATTTCTTGTAGTGAGAAAAAGAGGCACAGTTGTAATTTTAACTCTTACTGCTTTATGGTAATGGGGCAAATGCATATGATACTTCAGAATCCCCCATACGTTTGCAAGGCAGACCTCAGGGAACCTTATAGGTAGGGCCCTGTACAGATTACATTTTTCAAATTGAATTGAATCACTACTGTCAGTTTAAATGCCATTTCAAATGTCTTCAAAGATTAAATAATTTAAAATCTCATGGGTGGCTTCCTCACTCCATTGATCAGTCCCTCTGCACACAGTAAATACATGGAGGTAGAGAATGATAGAAATGAGTGCAGCGCTCTCCCATCAGGCAATGCTCAGTGCCAGTATGCAGACAGTGAGTGAATGAGGGAGCAGCAGAAGAGAGCTGTCACCGGCTGCTGGATGAGCCTTTCCTAAAAAATATTAGGTGTGTGATTGTGATTTTGTGTATGTAACTGTGCAATGTGACTGTGTGTAATTGTGTGTATGTGACAGTGTGTGTTAGTGATTGATTGTGTGTTTGTGTCACTGTATGTGTATGTGACTGTGCCTGTGTTTGCGACTGTGTAGATGTGGAAGGGTCAGTGTGTGAATACATGCAAATAAAATATAAGTGTGAGGCTTATAAATTGTGTTATGGGTCCCTGGGTTGCATCCAGAATAGCAGGGTGGGCTGGCGCTCCAACATGTGACTCAACATACAGCTCCTACCTGGTCTAATTAGGAGCTTGGGGCAATTCAGTCCCCTTCTTATCCCAGCTAGAAGACAACTGGTTCTTACAAACTCATTGTGCTTTAAATTCACTATATATATATATATATATATATATATATAATATATATATATATAATATAAAATATTAAGAAATCCTGAAATAGAAAGACAGGCAAAAACTCTCTGATACAAATTGCATTGGTTGGTGGGAGTGGTTCTTTAGAATCACCAAAAGAAATTTGGCTATTGAAGTCAGTGCTTGCTAGACATAGACGTGACCTTTAGCACTGGCCATTGTGGCACTATTTTGCAGCTTTTAGCAGATTTTGCAGATTTTGCTCTGAATATAGTAAGAAACTTACCGTACATATATATATATATGACACCAAGAAGATAGCCTGCTCTTCTAACATATGCATGCGATTAGTGCCGTAAACAAAACCAAACAGATCCAGACGGATCATCACAACAGAAAAAATTGAAATTAAGTGATATAATTTACTAATAATGAAAGAGACAGCATTACCCAACACATTCATCTGTTTAGTAAATTGGTTTTAGTTTATTGGTTCTTCATTCTGATTCATGAATGAGTGATTTATATTGCGTGTTTCAAAGCCACATGGGAACCTGTATCAAGTCCTACACACTGGGGCATTGATTACTCATCAGACAGGAACATATTTAATGTTTTGGGAAGGTTTTCAAGTTACTTTCAGCAGCCTTGTGGAACTATAGAATAAATAAAACTTTATAAAAATATATGAGAGAGAGAGAAAAGAAATACTGTTACAGTTTTAGTAACTAATGCTCCCTGTGTCATATTTTCACATGTGAGACAAAATGATTTTAAAATATGATGCATAAATGAAACATAAATAACATCTAGGCTGTGTTGGCACCTAATCCAGTTCTTACTCCTAAGGGTTTAGAAAGCTAAGCCACTTAGCCTCTCAAACTTAAAGTCACGTTCACTTTGATCTTCACGAAGCGTTGCATAAATCTTCACAGCTGCCCCTATGCCTCAGCACAAACTATACAAGCAGGTACTTGGTATAGAAGCTAAATACACAAAAGGAAAATGACAAGCTCAACGGGGAAAAGGTGGAGTTTACAGAGGAAGGGGTGGAAGAGGTATGGCCTGGACATGAAGTGGTGGGGGAAATTAAGATTAGGGGTGCATACATTTCATCAGGCCTAGGGCAGCACAAAATGTAAATACATCAAAGGGGCAGTGCCTTTAGCTACCCCCTCCATGCTGCCATCCTTCACCTGATGCCATATCCTGGCTGAGTCAGCAAAGTACTCCATAGTGTCATTGGACTGGTTGACAAGTTCAGTGATCTTCTTTTTAACCAGCCTAATTATGCAGTGGGCCTACAGGCAACCTTTTTGATCAAAATGATCATTGGTTCTGTGTAATGCTGCAGGGGGGCTGCTATTTCCCTTGACCTGCCACTCTAGGCCTAGAGCATAATACATCATTGCCTTTACATCAATTTCCTGTCCTTCCTTCCTTAAAACCAAACTCAATTCTAGCGTCACTCTATGCCCTGGTAGCCCCATAGTCTCTCATTTCCAAACAGGATTCACAGTTCCCCTCATGCTGCTGTTTTAGGAGCAGCTGATCGCTGAGTCTTGCTCTGTCAATCCTCCAAAACCTAGTCGAGGCCACAAACATGTTCTCAGCAGTCAAGCACTGATACTGAGCATGTCTGCATTAGTCAGGTATAAACAGTCATTAGAAGACAGACAGCATTCCTTGTTATACATAAGTGCAATTTATGTCTAACAGCAAGATGTATATGTTGCTAAATATAAGTTTGGTGTGTGATGGAACCCTCCTTAGTTTAATGTCAGACTCCCTCCACCCCATGGTGAACTACTATGTGGTATAAGTCAGCCCCCCATGGTCTACTAACATGTAGTCTAACATTAGTCTAACATGTAGTCTAACATGTAGTCTAACATGTAGACTAGCATTAGTCTACTAACTAATAAGTCAGTCCCCCCCTCCAGTTCCACCACTACAGATATTTTCCCCTGGCCAAACCTTGGAACTGATTTCGACCAGTAATAGTGAAGGTTGGGACCCTATTATATTGTTAATCCCTTTACTGACCCCGTTGTCTCTAGGAGGCAGATTAGGGGGTAGTTGTGTACCTATTGTATCACCATATCTTGATTTATGTTAATGTGTGATTTGATGGCTATATCCAGCCATGTGTTTATACCCTCGGCTAGTGACTGGGAAACTGGGGAAAGAGTGTGTTGTGCCAGGCTAAAGGAGCACAAGTCAGCGGAGGTAGTCGGTCAGACTATCCAGCTCTGTGACAGGGTGTATGCAGGAAAGTACACACAGTTTCTTTGTAAATACTGTGGAGCTGATACCAACATACAAAAAGATGGAATATTACATACGGTTTACTTCAAAGTAAATAAAGAATAGACCTCTAAGGTCCCAAAAACTTATGTAACTTTACCTCTTTTGCATGTTGATCTTATAAAAGTTAAGCCTTCAACTGAGGTCTTCTTTGAAGTACTAGGGTATTTTATACAACCAGGCACATGTCTATCTATCAGGCCTCACAAACAGGCAGGAAACCTCTAGCAGACAGATGAGTCATGGGTCAGTGGGTCATAAAAACTAAGCAGATGAGCAAGCACTAAATGTTAGAAGTTAGAAGAAGGCAGAAATACAGCACAGCTCTTATATAATTTTGTCAAGAACCCCCTGCCTAATTAGTGATTTTTAATAGGTGGTAGATATATTTAACAGGGATAAAGATGTGCTAGTTGGCCAACAGGTAGGTCTCCAGGTGTTGCTGAACCACTGGTATGCACATTGTTGCTAATTCCAGTGAGTCTGAATGTCCCCAGACCAAGTTGTACAAGTAAGGATTTTGATTAAATGCTAAGGTACAAAACGTGTCAAGTGTATATCTCTCTGTCTGCTTCATTACGCCTATGGCACTTCGATAAATATACTTCTCACCAAGATTGTATTACAGTGATTCATTGATTTGGTTTGATTGATTTTGTTTGTTGTGGTTGTTCACTGCCATGTGCACTTCTCGGCCAATGTTGGAGGTGATCTCCTGGTACTTGTATTGTATTTCCTCCCTCAGAGTTTTGTTTCTCAGGTAAAGATAGCCAATACAAGGAATGCTGATTTTTTATTCCCTTGGCAAAGGTGTTTTTCTCTGAAATGTCAAGTAAAGACCGTTTTATTAGCACTTGCATATTTATTGTTGTGTTTATGCGGTATCTCTGTATACTATTCTCTCTATACTATTTATTTATTTGCGTGCAATACTGGTTGCTGACCTTTCTTTATACTTTGAGTTATTGATTGGGTTGAATTGTAGGCAAGCAACCTTATACAGGTTATAGCACCTGATTCTATTGGGTTTTTTTCTTCTCATTGTTGTGACTTCCTTTATTGAACTGAAAAAAATAATATAAAATATTGTTTTATAGCCCCGTATCTTTATTAACATTCAAGATGAGAGATGACGTATGCTTTTCTAAAGCTGTTAAAATGCTTGTGATTATTTTTCTTTTATGTGTTTTTTTTGTAATTCATGTTTTTATGTTTCATGTGATACTTCTCAATTTGCTTAAACAGGACCTTACAGGATTTCACACAGAGGTGCCGGAAATCAAATCTGATTATGGGACCTGGGGGTCATTGTGCTAAAACTCTGGGCAGCTCTGATTGTCCATGCCCACTCCCTGCCAATATTACTCGCCCCTTTAAGACTACGTAAGGCATAACCGACCCTATATGTGACTAGCCCTACCACCTTATCATGGTCACAACCCTTTCCTAAGGAGGGCTAGCAGTAGGAATCTCGCTGGTACAGTACGTGTATGTGTAACATATGATTTTGTAAGGCATTTAGCTAAATAGTCAGTTCATCACTTATCTTTTGATAACCAGTAGAATTTTGTTATATAAAAATATCATTTTTCTCTGCAGGTTTTCACCAGCAATCTTCTGCTACTTGATTAGCATAGTACCTTCTCTCTGGCTCCTTGAAATGAACCACTCTGAGGTAATGTACACAGCCTCAGATATGATACAAATACTGCTCAAGTGTATATACATGCCTCGGAACTTCCCACGGTTGGCTGCTTGTAGCTTCCCCTCTCCTTTGAGGGGGTCGCTGTGACCAATTGTGGTTTCAGCCCTAGTGGGAAGTGGTTGTGAAGTAGAATATATATGCATGTAGTTGTTTTTTAAGAGGTACTCTGCTGGAAAGGCAATCATTACATCTGTCTGATAACGAAGACGAATACAAGTAAGATTGGAGGACTATATGAACATATATAGATACTTTATTCACATTTTGTAAAATTATTTTACAGATACTTTTGAGACCAGTTTAAACAAGGCAGAGGACTCCCTGTTGGGGGTTAATACCGTGTTTGCTTGATTATAAGACAAGGTTTTTTCCAGAGCAAATGCTCTGAAAAATACCCCTCGTCTTATATACAGACCTCAAATAGGTCTGACTATGAGACTAAGATCCAGATCCCCCGCAGCGATGCAGGGGACCTGGATCCTCCTGTGTTATGCCCCCTCCCCCAACTTACCGGTGCTTCTGAGTCCCCGGTGTTTAGTCCGGGCAGCGTGCGGGGAACTCTGATCTCTGACAGCCGGGGAAGGTCTGCGCGATGGACGCAGACAACCCCCGGTGCTAACCGCACCTCCTTCTGGCTGCAGCAGAAGTTGTCTACACGAATCACGTAGAGCTCTACAGGCTGCCCGGATTACACACTGGTAAGTTGGGACCCCCTTAATGCCACTCTGCCTCCAGAAATGCCTTTTAACCCTCTATACGCCACTCTGCCTCCTGAAATGCCTTATACCTCCCTATATGCCACTGTGCCACATAATATGCCTGTTAGCCCCCTAAATGCCAGAGTGGCATATAGGGGTATAAGGCAATTCTGGAGGCAGAGTGGCTCATTGGGGGTCAAACGGCATATTAATGGGGCACAGTGGCATTTAGAGGGGTTAAAATACATTTCATGGGGCACGTGCATATAGGGGGTATAAAGGCATTTTCCTGGGCAGAGTGGGCCACCTGGCGGATGTGCGATAACTGGGGGGGGGGCAGGTTTGTGAAAAAAAAAAGGAAATAAAACAAAAAAAATATTTTTTTCTTTTTTTCATAGGCTTTTATTAAAAAAATAGGCTCAGCTTTAGTTTTACATGGAATATAAATATTTACTGGTAAAGACTTTTTTCCTAATAGGGGTCGGTCTATATTCAGGCTTTTTCTTTTTTTTCATAAATTAATATTCAGATTTTGGGGGTCGTCTTATAATCAGGGTCGACATAATCGAGCAAATACGGTAATAGCTTTTTACACATCCCCTAATATGTTGTCTATGAAAATACGGTGTTTATGGAAGTAGAAGGAAAGTATAAGGTAGGAAAACAAGTGAGATTGAATTTAGGATCACCTTTTATACATTGAGTTTTCCCATGTGTAAAGTTGTGTTGAATTTTTTCCATGTTTCAACTGTATCTGATAAAACAAAACACTTAGTACTTTTACTACTAACAGGAGGACCATTGTCAGAATGGAATGTTAGCAAGTCTAAAAGTTAACATTTGTATGTTCAAAATGTAGCAACTATTAATGTGTGTGACTCACATCTATGCTATTTGCCAATGTGGACATTTCTGTAGTAAAACCTAAGAATTACTGTAATTGGTTGGGTTCTATACTTTTTGCACTTGGTTTGTCCTATTTTCCTTGTAATTCTACTTAGTTGAACAGTATTCGCATTGGTGTTGTTTCTCATATTAAAGTAAGATAGGTGCCAAGGTCAAGTATTTTCTTTAATGATGTTCTACATGAGATACCATGCCCTTGGTGATCCTTTTAATACCCTTTAAATAATTGCATTGGACTTAGTAGCCATTGCTACTTCATGAATTCCAATAATAATCATAATTATATATCAGCAGCAGTGCAAAGAGTTTATCCCCCTTTAAGAAAATAAAAAATAATGAACTAATTAAAGTTAGCTAAAAACATAAAAACTAATACATAAAATTAATAAATCAACAGACTATAGTGATGTCAACATGGCATTATAAGGGACGCCATCCAGCTATGAGATCCATAGAGTCCTTTAAAAACAAATAATACTAATAATAACAACAACAATAATAATAACAATAACAATAATAAATACAAAATATATATTAAAAATATACATTAAGAATAACCTCTTTGCCTCCAATCCAAAGTTCATGTACTATATATATAGCATAATGTATTATACAAGTGAGCATGTAGGATATAATTCTACTCAGGGAATGTTGCTGGACATAAATAAAGGGTATTTTTTTTTAAATTATTTTTGGCATATTATTCATACTAAAAGACTAAAAGTGTGATTTGTGTGGGTGCACTCAACATGGAAAAGGGGAACCATAGTTGAGCAATGATATGGTAGAAATTGCAAAAAAGCTTCAGTCACTAATGGTAGTAAAATCCCTGATTGCAAAGGAGTTAATTTATTTAGAAAGCTGAAGTCACTGTGTAATCTGTTCACTTTGCTCCATATACTGTAGAGTTTCAAAGCTGAGTTACTGAAAAAGGAGTTGAGAACCGAGTACAACATGTGCTGCTTAATGTTTACTGCTAATATAGTTTCTTTGTGTCTGGTTCTGATTTTAAGAGGCTATGAATTTCAGTTGTGAGAGGCCTCTGGTACATGTTCTTCAAACATTTGCTTAAATGGTTATGCTATCTAAGCCTGTGTTATACATGGGCCTGTTTCTTGGATTCATTCATAATACCATTTCGTAATTTATCAGCTTGATGATGAGACTTGACTGCGTAAGCTGGTAGTGGTGAGTTTGCTGTTATGGTTTTTATTTTGTCGGAAATCAGACTCTAAATCAAAAATGTATGGTTTTCAGGTTTGGCCTTAAATGAGTCATGATGAATTTAATCTGGTATATTTCAAACCAGCATAGTAGGATTATACGGTGACTGTAGAAATAATGCTGCATGTTTCCATCATAGTGCCTCATAGCTGGTGGTATGTCTCACAGGCCTCATACGTAGCCAAGAACATAAGTAGTTGAATACAAGTATTCATGCTGATTGGCATTTATTTATTACATAGTGATTATATTACTGAGCTTCATATATAAGCGTGCCAATTGGATCTCAATATTTCTTTGCAGCCATTATTTTTAAATAATTTGATAAAATTATGATGTGATAGGCCACATACTTGTGCATGATGCCCCTTCTAGTTTACAACTCCTTGAATTATATGTTTGGTCCATTGAAATGTATATGTAGAGGTTTCAGTACAAATGACAGCTAAAAAACGATTTATGATAAGACTGTAGTATGAAATCCAACATCTATAAAACGCTATTGGTTTTATTTGTATCATGCTATCATGCTAAATACTATTTACTTTGCATAATTTTTACCCAAATTATTTTTCATGTCTGATCATCATCTAATCGCCAATTCATAACATTTGTATTTCCTTACTCAAACACAGACAACCACCCTGAGCAACTTGGCCTGAGAGGAATTGGGGATTTTAGTCCCTCTGGCAAAGGGCAGGGTAAGGTACACCTCGGATCAACTTGGCCTGGGGAGACCAATGGCTTTTAGTGCAATAAGAGCGACTCTATTGGTTGCTGGCAGGGGCTTTCCTCTGGCATCAACCAATGACGGGTAACTGCTCTTGATTGGTTGATGCCAGACAAGCCTCCTGTTAGCGACCAATAGAGTCGCTCTTATGGACCTTATGGAGATTCTCGTTAACCATTGCTATACTACAAAGACTTAGGATAGGCTAGAGTCAGTGACTTGTATGGGGGGGAAGGGACCAGGGAGATTAGCTAGGAGATATTTAGGGATTTTGTCTGACTAATAGGCTAGCATAGTATATATATATAATATTATATATATATATATATATACGAAGACAAACCTGAAGAAATGAAGATTCTTTGTGTTGTGCATCTTCGTGTACGTTTATCCGCCACCATATCAGTTTATCCTGTATTTGGTTTGAACAACGAAAAAAAATGCAGCATTTGTGTTCGTTTTCATGTTCTCCCGAATACGAATGCACAAGTCTAGTTTTAAGTCTCTTAAACTTGGCAGGTATGCCTCACCTATACTAATACATTCAGGGGTTTGTTTATTAAAGTTTGCAGGAGTTGATGTATAAACTAGACTTGTGCATTCGTCTTTGGGCGAACATGAAAACAAATACGAAGAGTGCGTTTTCGTGTTTTTTCCGAAGATATGAAGAAGAGAAGATAGCGTTGGTAAAACGTAGACGAAGACACACAACACATGATCGTCTTCGTCTACTAATCTCCCTGGTCCCTTCCCCATCTAGCCTACCTTATCTTCTCGGCATCGCAGGAGTTGAGGAAAGCGGAAATCCGTGGGTTTGTCATCAGGGGTTAAAGGGCAGTGCGAGTGAGCCTATTGGTCGCCCTGCAGGCGACCAATAGGCTCACTCGCATTGACTTTTTAACTCCTTAAGGTGCAACCTGACCTCTGGTCTCCCTGCTGCAACAGTTAAAAGTCCATACGAACGTCCAATAAAGTCGCTTGTAGGGACATTTAACTGATAAACCAGGGAGACCTGTGGTCTCTGCCGGACAAGTTGCTGCATTAGGATTTTAAAAGTGTGTACGATCGACTCTATTGGTCGCCAGCAGGGGGCTCGTCTGCCATCAACCCTGCTGGCGACCAATAGAGTTGCTCATACGGACATTTAAACTACTGGCGCCAGAACTGCTGCGTAATCCGTACCCCATTAACCCCGTATTAACCCCTTATACAAAACCGGAAAAAAACGAAGGAAAAACGAAAAAGAAGAATGTCCACGAATATTCACCGAAAGAGAAGACAGGAACGGGCGAATATTCGCAGAATACAAAGATTTTGCCGAAGACGAGCACGAAGACAAACACGAAGACCTCCCTGGTGCCCAAGTCTAGTATAAACTACAAGCTAAAATATGGGATTTACCATAGGGCAGGCTGTTGAGGTACTGTATGTTCTTAGCATGGGATCTAGGATGGCTCTGCATAGTGCACAATAAAATCAGTAAAGTGAATGTCTTGTGCAGGACCATCTTAGACTTTCCTACTGGAGACACACACAGGTTCAGTCCTTAATAACGCGCAATGTAGTTGGTGAGTTCAAATCACAACTTACCTGCATACTCTCTCATTAGTGGATAAACCACTAATAGTTCATAACTGGATCTATTGACCAAAGAGGAAGTTTTAGGGAGAGTTGACCCATTTTCTGATATACACATTATGAGGGACCAGGCCCAGTGAGCTTCTCCTGCAAGAATAGCTGAGCTGGCCCTGAATAATAAGGATAATGCGGTGGGTTTCTTAAATCTCTTGATTTAACTCAGCATTATACAGGGCTATCTCAACCCCTTATTGATGTAGAGGCTTACTGGGGTTAACTCTAAATACTGTATAGTGATATCAGGAGTTATAAATGTTCAACTTCTGTGTAAACTCCCTCATTAGTAATCTATACTTGGTTGTGGGGGTAGCTAGAACAACAGTGGACTTTCTTCTTAGTACTGAATGACACTCGCTGCTATATGCAGTTTTTCTTGTGCTGCTGTATAATTGGAATACTCTGCTCCCTTGTTTCTCTTTTTCTTAAACTTGGCATTTAAACATCATTTGAAGGAATATTGTCTGTGAAGCATGATTACAAACACAATTAGAAAACATCTGGACGCATGCAGATGGTTAATGCCTGGGAACAGAAGATTTTTATGATGCTGTGATAAAGTCTTTGTACATCTACATAAAATGCACAGGAATTTCTATAAAAAATAAAATAAGTCAACTACTAAAAATGAGTACATAAAAGGGACGTAAAATAATATTACGTTTATAGTACCATTGCAAGTCTATAAAATATTTTCTCCCTAATCGTACAACCTAATCCTAAAATGTTATTTTTTGACTGCAGGAAATGTCTCATTTGTCCCTGCTACCCCATTTTTAATGCCTTTTCTCTTATGTTAAACATATATTGAATTAAATAGCCTGTCCTTGATTTATTGAAATATGCATATTTTTCTAAAATGCAGTTTATTTTCCTTACTTATGTTTTTTGTATATGGGTGGCAGTTTTTCATTTTTTTTTTGGGTTTTAATAATTAACAGGTTGTTTTTTTCTATGTATTTATTTTGCAGTCATGTCGTGAAAGTAATTCTTCTGAAAGTACACAGGGCATATTAACTATACAGTTGCTAGTAATGCCGGTGTCCTTCCTCCTGATGTCGTAAAAATGGTAAGCTATATAATACCTTTTAAAACGCTAGCTTATATTTTCAGCATGTTATGGCGTGCATAATATTAAACATAAAGTGGCTTTAAATAATGAATTAAAAAAACGCTATTTGTTATAAAAAATATATTCAAGCTTTCATATTTTAATAGAAATAAGGAAATAATAAATAAAAAAAATCTAAAATAAAAAAAACACTTGACTGTGGAACAAAAAAATTCAATTAATCTAATTTATTTTAATACAGGCGGTGAAAATAGTGACTAAATTGAGCAGCATATGTGAAAGTACTTGGACGCTAGCTCTTCACCAGACTTTCCTGTTGCTTCTAATAATTGGAAAGTGGTTCCTCCCGATTGGAGTGGGAATTACCCGTGACCAGCTTTCTCAGCTTCTTCTCATGTTTGTGGGAACTGCAGCGGACATTCTAGAATTCACTAGTGAAACTCTGGAGCATGTAAGGTAAAGTCAAATCACCAGCGATAGCTGCTTTCCATAAACACTAAGGAACTTCACTGTGAATGTGAGATGATGTCAGACTGCAAAATAACATGAATACCAATAAAGTATAAGGCAACATTGAAACTCAGTTAGTGGCAAATGTTTATGTAGAAAACCAACCAAGTGGAAAAAAAATACCTAGTAGTTTATTAACTGTAGCTGTGAAGAAAATCCATTTGAAAGCAGAAGTGTATAGGGAGGTTGCGTGTCATGCATTGGGGTCATGAGCAAAAACGACAACATGCAATTTTTCCAAGTTTTAATTAGACGTTTTACAGCTTTCAGTCTAAAGTGTCTTTGGTGCACACAACTTCCACAGGAAGCTGAGCTTGTGAGCACTAGGTTATGACATCATATACTAGAGATAAGTCTCGAGGTGGGAAGTTGCCTTTGTCATGCCTAAGACAGGCCTGCATAATTGATTGTCTACACGTTCAATGTTCTATGTCTCCAGTAGTGAAAAAGTGTTTACATTAAACACTTTTTATAATTTGTGCTCTGCATCTTGTATTATGATTTACTCAGGCCTGACTTGGTTATTATATAAAAATAAAATAATGCAATGTTTCTCAAATATCAAATAATTACAGGCCCAGCTCTGGGTTTACCTATAAGATACTTATTCATTAGACCACATAAACGTTAAGATATTGTTCTCAAAAGTACTCTTGTAACATAAAGGATACGAGTGTTGATTTAAGTCTTAGAAATTAAACAATGGGATCATGAACTTCATATGTTCTTATGTCTTCCTGTAATCGGGCTTTAAGGTGAATGCTGCACTTTGAAGTTTCAAATAAATTACCCCAGCAGCCAAACATCTTATGTCTACATCATTGCCCACTGAGATCCAGCCACTGTTTATATTTCAGAAAAATAAGCTATTTAAGGCCACACAATAAAACGTTATCTGACTATTGGACAGAAGCCACTATAAAAATAATTCTTCTGCTTAACTAGACAAGTTATAAACAATATAATATATTATGGTAAAGGCTAATGTAATGTTTTGTAGACATTGTATTTAAATAAAGTAAACAGACATATTTGACACTTATTACAAAAGTCACATTTCGGCAGATACTCCTTATAGCATAAGTAGTATAATAATTTGTGCACTGATGCATCCTAAAAAGATCATCAACATAAAAATATTTTTTCGGTTCAAGAAGGGTTACCATCTACTAGAAACGCATTGCTCTTTTGTGAAATATTAAAAAGAAACATGATACAGCTTACCAAATCATTACCAAACTATTCCACGTACTTTTTCAGGAGTAACATGATTCTAGTTTATTCAATCCTAGCTGTATGGACCTGGAGCATGATACAGTTTCCTCTGGACCTTGCTGGTAAGTGCCATGGACTAGTAAACTATCAATATTGCAATTTTAGCCACAGATTAAAGGAAAATAAACATGCGCAGGTTTAGATAGCAACATGCTACTGACGTTTACCGTATTTGGTACAGACCATGCTAGAATATGATCCATTATTTAGTATTTAGTATTTAAATACATTATTCAGACTTAGTAAAAACTATAACTATTATAGTTATATTTTTTAAAAAATATATTAAAGAAATAAAATTTGTTTTTTTTTCTCAACTTTCCTAGATTTTTATAATATTGTGCACTAGTATAGTATACTTCTTAATTAAACATATTCCTTTTCTTAAAATAACATGCGATTTTGCGGTATTTTCTTGTTGAAAACATTTCAACGGGGCTTCTTTATCCTGTCTGTCTTCTCTGCTCAGCCTGCCCCATCGCTGACATCACAGAATGGGAGTTATCTTTAATGTCTTTAAGCTACCCCACTCCCTCACATCACTCTCATCACATCTGTCACACAAAACACTTACCACTCACATCACTATCCTCACACCTATCACACACCATGCCTCAAAAACCTCACTCACTCACACTCACTCCCTATCACTGCGAATCAGTATGTATTATGAGTATGAAATGGCTGGTGGAAGTGGCTGTAGGCGGTCAGGCTGCTGTGATGTAATACATAGGAGAGGGCTTTGGAGGAATCGCTGTTAACATATAGTATTTCATAATATTACCATTCCACCCATCTAGTCTGCAGATATTTCCTGTAATGTAAAGACATTAATCAGTCCTTGGTCTCATCTTGTGCATGTTTATTATAATTGGAGGTCTTTGCTCTTATCTGCCGCATCTTGTAATGCTTTTATCTGTTCTTATTGCTATTTCAGATATAACCACCAAGAATTCTAAAGTTACGTCAGTTTTGGGCAGTATTTTAGAGCCTTTTAACCAAACATTTGATACATTTGTGGTTTCAGATACTACCATATAGCAGATAGAATGCTGTCATTGAAATATATCTCCCTTTTATTGCTGCTAGATATTTGATGCACTCTATAATCGGTGTATTTTATAATTTGAAAGAAAAGTCTACAATTTGGTAAACTTTGGCCTCTTTTCCTTTCACAGCACTTATGTTACTTACACTGCTCTTAGTTTCTTACTTATTCAGAATTCTAATTTATTTCTTTGCTTTTTCCACTTTTCTTTAGCCCTATGCACCCACATAATATCTATTTAACAGGTGATGCTTATATAGTAATTAAGGGCTAATCAATGCTGTTTGTTTTAATTTTCCCGTCTCACAAGAGGGGTTTGTTTATGAATCATAAATACATGACCCCTGTTTTTAAGTATGTTTTTTTTCTTGCTGAATGATTTTAAGAATGCCCTAGATATACAAACACTATGTGTTTTTGTTTCATTATGTTTATATTATTGTCAGCATTTCAAAGTATATTAACTTTGGTTGATAATACTTTTAGTTTTTTCAGTGTTTTGTTTTCTCACTTCTACTTTTGCTGTTTTTCTTCTTTGAAGGTGAAGGATGTTAAACATAGAAACATAGAATTTGACAGCCCTAGTCTAGTCTCCCTCTTTTTTACTGTTTTAAAGACTTTAATCAGCAACTTTAGGATAACTTTATGCCTATCCCAAGCATTGTTAAATTCCCTCACTGTCTTAGCCTCCATCACTTATATAGTAAAAGACTGTTCCACTTTGGCAATTTTGGCAACCCTGAAAATGATGAGGGCTCACAATGAAACAAATGAAAACGAAGCAAAGAGCTCAACATTTTTGTTTGAATTTCATTGCTGCTTTCACTCTTTCACACATTCACCCACTCTCTCATTCATGCTCTCTCATTCACTCTCACATGCTCTCTTGGTGTGTTCTCCGTTAACCGCTTCCTGTCTCCATGTAGTGCAGCTCTGCTTCTTATGTGGCATCTTCGCGGTCTTCTGGCTTTTGTCTTACATAGTAACATAGTAATTTAGGTTGACAAAAAAAAAACTTAAGTCCATCAAGTTGAACCCTTCTACCTATCCTTAATGCTTTTGGTTCAACTTTAAACTTTTAAGTTCCAAGTGTTTTTGTTTCACCTTTTCCATGAACCCGTGCAAATTATACATCATTTTGTTTGGGAAAAGCAAGGCCTTCTTTTAAAACCATACAAATACAAAAAAAACTTATTAGTGAAAATAAATTAAAAAAACTTTTCTTGCTTAAATTTTCTTCTATAGCTGAACAATTACCCAATTTATGTTCAGCAACGTTTCCTGATTATGGTGATACCTCACATACAATTCATGTGTGCTAACAAAACATTAGTGTAAAAGTATACAAGTGATTGGTTGCTGCTAATTGCATTGGTTTATTTTTTACATAAATTATTAAATCTTCTGTTGTTTTAACTGTTTTTTTTAATTTGTTTTTATTATTTTCTCCTTTCTGTATAGTGCAAAATATTGGATGTCAGCCAACAAAGTCGTCCAAGAGACCTGTGTGTTTACTGCTCCACAGATACAGTGCTGACCTTTGGAATATAGGAATAAGCCTGTTGATTCAAGATGGCCCGTTTTTTATATGTAGACTCATTCTTATGGCCCATTTTAATGTCATCAACCAAATGCTGGTGTTTTTCACAGCAAAGAATATTTTAGTGGTGTTATTACAACTTTACCGACTAGTAGTATTGTTAATCGACTTTTATAACTCTTTGGGGAGTCAGGAAGATAAGACAAATGGAGCACAGGGTTATTGTGCATGTGGACCCACAGATGAAGACCAAAACCAAGCGGTTAGTGATGGTGAAAGTGAAACAAAGAGTACGGGAGATAACAGCCCAGTCATTCCACTACAGGATACTCACGTAGAAGGCCTATGAACAATGTTTTCTTGAGTACTTCATATGTATGTCTATAATTTTCTCTGTTTAATTTGATAAAAGTAAGGATGACCTAGAGGGAGGGAAGCACAAAACTGTTGCGAGCGCATGATGGGTTAAAAGCATAAAACCGCACTTGTGGTATAATGATACTGAGCTATTTTCTAAAAAAAAGGGGACATGTTTTTACATAAGATGTTTTCAGACAGCTGAATGTTAGTCATTTGTAAATATACTAGCTTTGTCATGTTTAAACGGGGAACGTCACCTAAATATCAGGATTGCCAACACTAAACAATTTTACTGCAAACAGCACTACATTTAATGTTCAAAGAAGAATATTAATTTTTCTATGGGACTTTCCCATTAAAGTACAACTATCACCTTTTTTTGAAACTGTCATCCGTTTCATCTTTTGTCATCTTTTATATTTGTCACTACAAAGTTACCGTTATAGTCTATAGTTTTATTTTGAAAACAGTGTAACAGTGTTAGAGATGTCAGAGTAATGGAGTAATTTATCGCCGCAAAAAATCATTTCTTTTTGCATCTTTTTGTAAACATAGCTTAATTATTAACTTACCTGACGATGATTCCCATTTACTCTTCTCCTCTTGAGCTGCCTTGACATATAGTTTTCATCAAATGAATGAAGTAAAGTAATGATAGAATAATCATGTCATCACCGATGTTTCCACAGTTTGGGGAAATGTTTGTGCAAGCTTTTGAATAATGTTGTACATTTATATTTTGGATAGTTTTTGTTTTTATGAGCAAAATGAACAACAGACATTTTTTTTGTACTTACAAAGAAAGGACTTGTTATGCTACTTTGCATATCCTCAGTTTTGGAGCCTAATCTGTAATCATGAAATAAATATGTATCTTGGTTTGTACTGTATACATTCAGAAGAAGAGTGTTATTGTGTTCAATGAGAAACGTATTTAATATTATCACAGGGGTAATAATTAAGCTGCACACTTATGTGTATAAAACAATTTGTTTTGGATACAGCTGTTAGTTATTTGCAGTTTTTTAGACCCTATGTTTTTTATTTAAATACACTTGAACATTTCATACTTAGAATAGTTTTTTTTACATTATTCAGACTAGACTGGTGCTCTCCAGGTTGGCCCGGACCCATTACATGATGTCATCGAGCCAGAGTTATATTATGAACTGTGTGTTTTCATATCCATCTTATTTATGATTAATGTGCTCTTCAAATATATTTCAAAAATGGATGGTTTGTCCCTATTCTGAACCAAAAACTTGGGGGCTTTACAGATGTGCTGTGTTCTCAATAATGGCACCATGACATAAAATACTGGTATTTAATTATTCTCAGGACTTGTTTTAAATTATTTCAAGGGCTGGTGTTTATTCCCAGTCTGGCCCTGCTTCTTATCAACTCAAAAGCTCCTATGCCATGGGCCCAGGGTCCATCCAAGTAAACAGAGGATGTACCTTTATAATGTCATATGTCTGATAATGCCTCCATATTTTAGCAACTATAACAGATGCAGTTCCTATTTTGCACTTTATAGTATACACATTTATAAATTAACACATACATACTAACACACTTACAAGCAAACACACACACGCACACACACACACACACAAACTGGCAAACAGACCAACTCTACTGGCAAACACACACACTCTAACACAGACACACACACAAGCCATGTAATGTAACCATACATGAGCCCATGAGTGGACTGGCTGAATTTGGACTGAGCTTGGCCCAGTGCCTGGGAGGCAAGAGACCCCCACCCCCCAGGCCAGCAAAAATCATTTGTCGCAAAGTATGAGGCCTTTGTCTAGGTGCCAAGTACATTTTGATAAAGCAATGAGTGCAAAAAAAGTACCTTAAATAAAAAATATAACCATGTTGCATTTTCTGTTGAAGAGATTTCATTAAATACAACGTACAACTAAGACAGCTTAAACATTTAAGATGGGAGGTACAGAAAAAAAAAGGAAAACTTGGCAGAATCTGTAATGCTTTTCGTAGGAAATGTTAGAATCAGCCAAGAAATAATTGTTCTTGGTCGTGTTATAGTTTTATCTTAAATGCTGTTTCTTTCTAAACATTCTGAAACAAAAGGAATGAGACTTGGCTTTATAAAATAACGTGTAACTAATTTATTCTTATTATACATTTATTATGCATTTTTACAACGTTCTTACAGAACCCTTTTCACGCATTCAACAAAGTACCACTGTGTCTTATATAATATAGCACTTTGTGTAGTGATAGACTGGCAAGTTTTTTTTCCGCAAGTTAACCCGTTTAAAGATAAGAATCTGCCATGCTTGTTTTTTGGAACAAATTTGTTATTTATTGAGATACAAATCCCTAAAGCTTGTTCTGAGTTGGAAAAGCCACTAATGATCATGGAAAAACATAGATATCAAACTACAGCTCATGATGCTTTGTTTTTACTGGGATTATCTCTTCTCTGCTTAAAATAAACAGAAATAAAATGTGAAAATCATGCAATTAAATAAGACATCATTTTTAAAGCCTTTCTAAAACAGACGGAAATATTTAAACTATTTTTTAAATTATGTTATGCACCTTTGCAGTATTTAACAGTAAAGTGGTATTTTCTGAATAAATCTCTAATTCGTGTTTATTGCCTGTAAATAGAGTTTCTTGTGTTATTAGATGGTCTTGTATGCAAATTGGTTTTTAATATAGTATCCTGCTGTTTAACCTTTCTCAAATGCTATACTTTTATAAAATGTACGTATTTATAATGCTAAGAGTATAATGCTAGATACTCATTCTATCAGTATATCACAACAGTACCATATTTATCGTCAACGATGCCCTAGGGCCACTGCTAGGCCTGCGCCGCCGTCCATACTCCGGTCCTGAGTGCTGGGATAGGACATCATATCCCGGTGCTCCAGTATTTTTAATGACATGTGAAGCCGGGCAGAGGAAAATTATGGAGGCTATGCCTTTTGGCAGCATGGAGTCTTAACCAAAGTTTGTAACTTTTATTGGGCCCACATGGTAATTGATGTAAGCTTTTGGACTTCAACAGCCTCTTCTTTAGATGGAAAAATTGTTTAATCCATGTAACGTCTGTAAGATTTAGATTTGCTCTTCATGGTGCAAATATTACTTTAAGAAATATACACCTAAAAGTCTGGATCTATCACTGTGAAGCCCCTTGAAGCCCCTGTGAAGCAACACTGCATAGGAATATATTTCCCGCTGTATTATGGGTATGCGTTATATAAGCCATAGATCTGGCCAAAGTCAGCTATTTAACATCTATAAAGACGTTACGCCACTTGATTCGAGGCAACACAAGGTGTTGATTTATAAAATACAGGGAAGCTTTATTCTTGGAGAGAAACTGGTTCACATATACAGGGAAAAAGTTGTTTTAAATGGAAACTTTTGGAATTTTTGTAAGGATTTGTAATATCTTCCACCAATCCTTAATAAAAATCCAAAGCTTGCATGTGCAATGCTACAAAAACATTTACTTTAAAACGATGTGGCTTCCGATTAATAGATACATTACTTTGCAGAGGAAATAAGACTTTGGACACTGTGTGGCAGAGAAGCCGGTAATGGAGCTAGTACATCAGAAAGAACTATTTAGGTTTTATTCCTATCACCTACAGGTAGGCAAGCCAAAAGAAATGAAGGTAAAGCCAGATATGAACCAGAATCCAGTACATGGAACTATATTGATGCCAAGTCCCTCTCTACAGACAAGACCAGAGTGGAGCGCACCAGGCAAATGCCCTCAGGCCAATGCCCCATAACAACTCCTACTTACAATTTTTCTACTTTCATGAGGTCTGATCCGTTGCTTTACTGTGCAGTCACCAGATGGATACATGCTGGAAAAGTGTAAGAGTATAGCATGCAGATTATGTCAATTTAAGACGTATGTGAAAGTCTTTCAAAACTGGGGAAGGGATATAGGGGTGACCCAGTTCACCCAGTTCTTTCACAACCTAGGAAAACCTATTGTAAGATAGTTAAATGGGCTTTTTATAAGAACTGGTTGAAGATTAGCAAGATTAGCTGCAGTAACGTTTTGTTTCATTTCACCTGCTTCAATTGTAAACCACCGGTTTTGACTTGCTGATGTTACTCATGACTTTTGCTGACGTGTAGTCCCTGACGTAAATCATTTGATCTCAATTGTGATTCCAAGGGTATCAGGAAATGTGCAGACATCCAGGTAGAGACAGTTAGTTACACGATCTAAGACAGAAGGAGAGAGATCAGGAGAGGATAGATAGATCTGGGTGTCATCAGCATACAGGTGGTGTTGAAAGCCCAATTGTTTGCTGCCTGCCTTGATCCCTGGACCTTGACCCCAACTTCTCTTTTGGATTTTCCCTTTGGCTTGGACATTTGTGGATGCTCCAAACCCCGGCCTGACAACAGCACAGACATGCAATTTATAGTAGAATTCTATAATTTTGTCATAATCACATTCTTCACATTTGTGTGGAAATGTAGACATCAAATATGATAGTTTTAACTGCTTGCAAAGTAGCTAACTCATGCCAAGTGGCATCTTTGTGCCCAAAAAGCTTAACATTGCCATATTTGTTTCCAACCAGCTTAACAATGCCATTTGGTGCCCAAACAGCTTCCCAGTGTCATCTTTTTCCCATGACAGCTTGTTGGAGCTTGGGTCTCTTGGGTCCTGTATTATTTCACCAGTTAAGAACAATAAGAATGTTTTGTTTCTAAACCTCCCACATTGTTAGATTAAATCAGTCTTACTGTAACATGGATAATTCTCAAGACAATTCACCTAGGTTTATTTGCTTAGGCAGAATCTTGACCTTCAATATTCTTTGGCCCATGAGCATACACTAGCTATTCTTTGTCATTATGTAATATGAAAAAATAACACAACGCGGAAACAGTTTACCTTTTAAAAATAATAGAATCTTGCAGATAAGTGAATAGAATCTTGCTGCCAGTACACACAATTTAAATATATCAGGTTGTTTTGGGAGTGTTATCATAAAAGGGTATGCTCAAGACAAGACTGGGAATTAAAGCCAGCCCTGAAATAATTGAATACCAGCCTCATATTTCATGCTGCCATTTTTGGGCACACTGCACATGTCGGGTTTTGGCCCCATTTTTTTGTTTACAACAGGGACAAACCTTGGATTCTCAAAGCATATTTGAAAAGCCACATTAGTCAAAAATAAGATACATAATGAAAACACATAGTTCCTAATATCACTGTGGCCCAAGACACCATGTAATGGGTTCGGACCAACTGAGAGAGCCATGGTATAGTTCAAATAATGTGAGAAAAAATTGAAATTAACTATTTTCCTTTTTTTATATTAAGAAATCTGATTTTCTACACAATCAGATTTCTTAATATCTTATGAAAATATAATGTATAAATTCATCCCTTAACAAAAATGTTCCTAAAACATTGTTATTGTTTATGATAAATATAAGAGTCTTACAATGACTAATAATGGATATTTTACGTAAACCATATGGATATGTTTAAACCTAAAAAAATATCACTATTTCAGCCAAACACATGTGTGTTTAAACTAGCTGTTACTTTCGTTGGCCAGAACGATTCAGATTCTGCTAAAGGTTATGATCTGACAACATTAAGGTAATCTCTCAGGAGATATTTTGTATACGTTTTTTTTGTGTAGATCAGAGTTTGGTGTGAATGCTTTCAGTATTTTATTTTGGGCCAAGTAATAGCAGCTGTTATATATTTTGCAAGTCTTTCCTGCAATAGATCCATAATGCTATATCACTAAGTGTTAAGCCTTTCAACAGGGGGTGTTCTAATCCAAATCAAAACATTAATTAAAAGTCATAAACTCGTATCTTAAACTGTATGACTTAATAACCAGTCAAGGATTTTAAACACATTACTCTTGTTCTAGTATTTGGCCTTTAAAATGTAGCCTAAGAAAACCACAAAGTATAGTTTCAAAATAAAATAAACACTGTTTGATAGGATTCAATTGTGTTCACAATTAGCTATGGATAATGGATTGTGAGGACAATTCCTTGTCAGAATTAAAAGAACCGTAGAAGAATGTAGAATGTATCCCCCAAGTAATTATCACCCGGCTGAGAGACTTTTGGATTGTGTCACGTGTCATCTGGCGTTTAATACCTTTGATTTTTTATTTTATTAGAAATAAAAGAACATTTTTATACCAAAAGATGGTCCAACTCACCGGCTCTTTTTTCACAACAGGTATTTTCATGACTAGTTGGGATTTTTTCTTTCTCTGAATTTTATTATAAGATAAAAACAATGCGAGCAAACACAAATTGCAGCTTTTATATGATCGTTTATTGAAGGTAAACAGTTAATCAAAACCTAAATCACCCAAGTGAAAAAGTAATTGCCCCCTAAACCTAATAACTGATTGTGCCACCCCTGGCGGAAATAACCGCTTTGGAGGAATTCTGGCCCACTGTTCCTGGCCCAATAGTTTTAATTCAGCCACATTGGAGAGTTGGCAAGCCTTTGTGTTCTTTTTGTTCAGCAGAGGTTTTTCATCTTGCAAGTCTCCCAAGCATGACATTTTTGCACAATGTCTTACTTATTGTTGAATCATGAACATAAACCTTAACTGTTCTTTACATGTTAGTCTGGGTACATTTGTGAGCTCCTGGAAAAGTTGTCGATGCGGTCTTGGAGGAATTTTGGTAGACCAGCTACTCCTGGGAAGGTTCACCACGGGTTTCTCCATTATGTTTATCTGTTCTTAATTTTCTTTAGATCCTGCCACATTGTAGCGCTTTTTGAAACCATTTAGCGTACTTCAGTTTGTAGGTTCATTTTAATTGATGTTGAGATGTAACATGGCTGCCAGCCTGGGTGTGTATTGTGAAATAGAAAATAATTATCAATTAAATTTAGCTAATTGGTTGATTTAGTAACAAAGAGTACACTAACGTTTTTCAGGTAATGCCAGGTACCATTGGACAGGCTTTTTCATTCAATACATGAAATCCTCATATAAAATATTTTGTGTTTACTGTGGGGGTTTTTTGTGTCTAATATGAAAATTAGTTTGGCGATCTGAAACAGTGTGACAAATGTGCAAAAATAGAAGACATCTGGAAAAGGGGCAATACTAATTCACAGCACTGTCCTGTTTTACATTTATCAGGGGTGAGTAAGCCTGTGGAACAATTGTTTGCTGAGACTGTCCAAGATCTTCAAGCAGGGCCAGTCCACTCTTTGAGGTGGGCACTCAGCATAGTAACATAAAACGAGGTTATGTGACCACACAATGCTAGCGAGACAGCTTGAGCTGCGTGTAAGCAGAATGTGGGATAGGCACCAGACAAGGTAAGCTGTAATTGTGCAAGTGGCAGTGTGTGTGCAAGTGAGAGGGCGTGTGTGAGTGTGTAGACGTAGATTAGATATACAGTGGTGAGGGGCAGGGGGCACTTGCCTACCCAGGCCAGTACTATATTGGGCATTATACTGGAGGTATATTTACATTGGATAGAAATTCTTACATAGATTGCAATGGAAAGAACTAGAAAAAACTATGTTTGTAGGCTTCCAACAGGTATCACTGCATTCAATGCAGACTTTTTCTGAGAGTGTTATGAAATGACTGGAAAAGTTAAAAATCAAATATCATCTACCTAAAATTATAAGACTATACAAGGCTTCTGGTTATTCTCATGGATAAAATTCCCCAGCGATCCATCAAAGTTCAATCCTTTTCATTCTGACCTCACAGAAAAAGACATCTGGATATACTTACCCTTACAGCTTATGTTACTTATGCTATACAACATGGGACATTGCCATATTTGTTCACAAGACGTAATAATTGTTTAATTTAAATGTATCACATGGTTAACATGGTATATGTATTATACAATAAGTCAAAGCCTGATATTTTTTGTACACAATAAATTAACAAACTTAGAAATACAATCCTAACAGTCAAAGGTGTAGGCTACTGTCCAACAAAAACAGCATATATGTGTACAATTCTACAATGTTTCTTATTTGTATGTAAGTTGGCCTGGATAAAACATCTAAAAGTCCCAATGATGTAAACAGGCACACATAACGATGGTGGTTTTATACGTAAGGCAAAAAATCATTCTATAAATAAGGTGACACTGACATGATCCCCTCCAATGCATTCTGTGTTTCAATTTGAAGTACATGGTAAACTTAACCTCAATTTAATCAAAGCCTACCAGCTACACCAGCCAATTGGTTAGCTTTATTAGTTTAATACATGGTCAAGATACACACATACACAACTTGCCCTTAAGTGTCTGCCCATACACACACATGTATTGACGCTTGCCCTTACACACAAAGCATACACTTGCCATTACACATTTACTTGCCCTTACACAGACACACTTGCCCTAACATACAAATTTTACTTCACACAAACACGTTACAAACACACACTCTCATCCTCCTTCTCTTCTCTTTCCCTTTTTTTCTTGCTCTTTCCTTTTCCTCTATCATTCCCATTGCTCCCTATGCCACATTCATCCATATATCTCTTCCCCTTTTTCCCTTCTCCCCTTTCGCCCTATCTCTTCTCTCTCTCTAAAAAATATGATGATCTGAAATTACAGTATATGCAGTGTTTCCACTGCCTTAACTTGCAATATTACTATGCCAGACATCAGACGTGTGACACAAACTTCCTTTTAACTGTTTCAATATTCTTATCACATTTCCCCTATAAAAAGGAAACATCTGAAAGCACTTATTTTTCTAGGGAACCATGATGTCTGGCAACTGATTGCAAGGAGATTTGTATGATGTTTCAAGACTTCCAGATGTGGGCTGGATACTTTGTATTGCACCCATTTCAAACTGGTTTCTCCTCAGGGTACACAGAAAATGTACAGGAAAAGTATTATTTCAGTTTATGTATAGTATAAAATTCTGTGAAGGCACAAATTAAAATCTTACAAAATATGCATTTTGACGCAATCGGCTGTGTTTCTGGAGTTTCACATGTCATGTAATTAATTGCTGGCTAGCAACTTTTCACATTCATTTTCTATTAAAGTTAGATAATTTGTGATTCTTTTATTTGATTAAGTTTGGGGAGGCTCAATATTTTTTGTTGTCAGTGGAACTTGCCCTTCAGAAATCTTGCTATTCAAGGAATGACCAAGGAAGACTTATCTAGACAGGGCAGAATCAAAGTTCGCACAGAATTCCTTACATATCCATGGTGCAAGACAAGTCAGGAGCTAAAAATGAAATATAGACGTGCCAATAATATAAATGTGTTTTTAAGTGCTCAGTAACATGGGAACAAAAACCATTAGAAACAGTCTATTACAACCAATATTTTACGAAGAATGGGCTGAAAAATATTGAACAGAAAGAATGAATATTTATGAAGCTGTCATCGAGCTTAGCTGAACCAGACAGTTCATGCATAGATCATTACCAACAAAAATGTAATAAAGCAAAAATCAAAATATTCAAAAGAGAACAGCCGGGGACGTATTTTAATTTTTTTTCCAGTAGCCTACATTAAACTGACACACGATTCTCATAACTGCTCAGAATATGCCTTGATTATGATAAAAATATCTCAAACTGATATATTTACAACTAAAGCCTTCAAACATCAATCAAATGAGGTTCCAGTCACAGTGCGAAGAAAAGCTTGTGTGTCTGGTCTGTAAAGTATTAAAAAATGTACAGACCTGTTGTGCTAACGTTCTGCAGGGACTAACTATTAATTAGACTTCCGTTTTCTTTACTTTATCAAAGCCATATTTTGATTGAAGCCAAAGGGACCTCCTTTGTCAAATTCCTCCATGGAGTTCTTTGTTGATCTTCCCTGTAATATAAAAGATTTAAAAGAATCTAAAATACCTTTATATTGTAGACGCATAAGATTACCTTCTTTGGAAAAAAAAATGTTTTTTGATATCTTCCTCTATAATGTCCCCATTGACTAAAGATCTCTTTGAAATTGCTCTGTGAGCACGAGTAATTTGAGAGAATGGGCTGTTGAGATAAAGAAAGGACCAGGTCAGGAGATGATCAGACGCACAATATATTATGTTTTTGTTAAAAGCAAACTGTCTTTACTTCAAGTAATAAACATTCAATATCTGACATTTTAAAGAAAAATTAAATGATCAGAGGAAAGTATAAATTTTGCTACTCTTCACTACCTCTTCCATTGGACAACTGGTATATTCCTTTGGCTTCCAATACCACCTATACACACCCAATACATTTCCTCTCCTTAGCTTTCACTCTCTCTCTTCTAACTCACCTCACCGACTGTCTTTCTGGAATTGCATCATGGCGTCCAATTACCTGAAGCTCAACATCTCTGAGACTAAAGTTATGGTATCTTGCCATCGTCTCTACCCACAATTCCTGACATCTCAACTACTGTTGACAACTCCACTATCCTACCAACAGACCAAGTTCCTTGCCTTGGTGTCACACTTGACTTTGCTCTCTCCTTCATCCCTCACATCCAGTCCCTCTCCGTCCTGCCACTTTCACCTGTAAAACATCTCTGTCACACATAAAACAACTAAAATTTTTCACCATCAAGAGTTAAAGGTCGGTACGAGCAACTCTATTGCTCGTTCGTACGAACCTTTAACTCCTGGAGCAGGAAGACCATTGGCCACCCCAGGCGGAGTTTTGGCACCAGAATTTTAAAAGTCTATACGAGCGCCAGCAGGGTGCTGGGCTGCCATCAGCTAATGAAGTGCAGGTATTTTATTGTTGCAGAAGTGTTATTATTGTTCAATTGCAATGGTCTGTTTGACAATGGCTTTGGTAGATTGAAATCTTCATTAAAGTTGTGGACAAATATATTTTCAATTTAATGAACATGTTTATCTCGTTATTGGGGAACTGAGGGGTTTGGGGTCTGGTTATCCTGGGCACCTTTGACTATGGGCCTGTCAAAGGCTCTTTCAGCCGTGACCAAGGACTGTTATCTATTTCTACCTCCACACTGCAAAGTTCTGATCTTCGTTCGGAGGCAGTATATTATCCCAAAATCCTACTGCCAGAACATGTGACAGGTCCACTGATTATGGCCTAACTTGAATGCATTTTTATTATTCTGTTTTAGTAGCACCAGAAATGTTTGCAGTGCCCCTTATAATACATACATTCAGAGGGTACAACAAACTAGAATTGACAAACTAACACAAACTGATGTATAAGGTAAAGAGAAGCCTGCTGACAAGCTTACAATCAAAAGGGATCACCTTACATTGGAGACACAGTTTGCCTAGGGTAAGAAAACCTGGCCCTGATCCTGCATCATCCTAACAATAATAATTTATTATAAACATCATAGAAAATGCCCAAATAAAAATTTCTTATTTATTTTGTGAACATCCGTTTTGGATATGAAATATCTATGTTCCCCTGTACAGGAATCAACACATTAAAATTTGCTGTCATTTTCCAAAATATTGAAATTTCTAATGATTAATTTATTTCACTGGTCATTTGATAAATCACTGAACTTCACTTATAAAAGCTTATTTAGCAGTAATTATTTAGTGTGCTTCTTGTACATGGAATTCTTGATTGCTCTTGATGGTGTCATGATAAAAGAGCAGAAAGTGAATTGGATATATTAATCAATTACCTAGATGTTTGGGATTTATTTAAACATTATTCATTCTGGTCAATAAGCATTCAAGGTTATTAAAATGAAAAGCTGTCAACATATATCACAGTAGAGACTGAAATCTCACGGAAAAAAAATCAATTTTCGAGATAAAGTGTTTTAGTGTAAATTATTTTTAGTCCTTACTTTGCTTGTTTAGGCACGTTGGTAGGTTTCTTTGCAGATGAAAATTAGTTGAGACTATTGATCACTGTGCAAATACATCTTATTCAATTAGTCAGAAGCTGTTATACTTTCTAGCACATAATTTTCATTGTTGATATTGCCAGAAAATGTTCTTATCGAGCAATCAATTAAACATTTTAAATTAGTATAATTGTAAGAAAAATAACCAAACCACAAATAAACAACTTGAAAATATAAGTATTTAGTCATGCATATTCTGCACATGTTGGATAGCGTCCATAGGGAAAAAAATAATTAAAATACTTAATCACATCCAGAGTTTATATAGAGGATTATTAATACTAGAAGTTGGCATTTAAAGTGTATTTGTTATTTATCTAAAATCATACACTTATATAGTTCTACATACTAAATATATTTATATAATAGTGTTTGCAGATTAACAAAACAATATATATATATATAATATATATATATACCGTATTTGCGCAAATATAGTATAGGCCGCACTCCTCCCCCACACTTTAAGTCTTTAAAGTTGGAATGGATCCTTCCTGGACAGCCAGTGGACATCTGCGCGATGCGCGGAGACAATTTCCGCTGCCGGCTCGTCCGCCGGGGCTTCTATGGGTATTTCTAGGGGGGGGGCAGAGTGGCATTCCTAGGGGCATAAAGCATATCCGGGGACAGATTGGCATATCTGAGGGGACAGTGTGGCATATCTGGGGCAGAATGGCATTTCTAGGGGTGATAAAGCATATCTGTGGGGCAGAGGGGGGTATCTATAAGTAATGTGCATTATGAATTAAGGAGGGACCTTAAAATGGCTATTGGTTTTGTATGTATATAGGATATGCTAACTAACTACATAATAGGTACCCAAAATGTTAAAATACACATTAAAACCCCATGTTATGTGTTAAATAGCTGATTGTTGTTGATTGGCTCAGGCAGCCTTTGTAAGGGTGGGTTGAGAAGAAGGGAGAAAACCTTAGGATATGAAATTGATTGGCTCTGTCACAGGCTGCAGTTGATCTCAGGTTCCATTGGGTGAAGTTTTAAACACATTATATCTATTGTTTGGGATTTCTCCAGATGTATTTCTTCTCGAAGACACAATAGCGTTCTCCACATTTAACAATCCCCCACAATGAAATGCAAATATGTTTGAATTTATGTCTATATTCAAAAACAACTCCTCTGCATGTCCATATACTAAGCTGTAAGTGTGATTTTATCAAGCGTGGTTACATGCAAACAACTTTTTATTGTACCCGCTTATGTGAAAAACATATCTAATTGGCATAATTAATTAAAGTATAATATATATTTTATTATATATGTGTGGTGATTGTTATTGTTAATTATATGCGGTGTTTATTGTGATATGTGAATGCAGGAATATACTGGCCCCTGTCCTTTGTCAAGCTCACGTTATCTATAGGAATATCACTAGATGGCAGTATGTGCCCCTGTATGTATATTAATTTTAATGCCTATGTCAGTTGTGTATATCTATATATATTATATACAGTATAAATAGATGCAACGTGGACGCAACTAACATATATGACATATTAAATATAAATGTAGGCTTGTTTTTATAAATGACACTTACATATTTACATTTGCTATATATGACAGATTTAGAACAAAGTATAAAGAATCAAATTTAAGAAAAACTTCAGAGGTGTCAGGCACTGTTGGCTAATATATATAACCTATTACAACGGCACATCATCTGAATTTGAAATCCTAGAAGTGGTATAAGATAAGTGTGTAGCAGATATAGGTTTTGCATTTTTCAACAGTGGAGGCTAGAAGAAAAAGAGAGCCCTGATTTTGTGAGCTTACTAACAGGATGAGAAGGAATGGGACCGAAGGAGAAGGACTGCTTGCATGATTTCATTCTAGGCAGGGAGATGTGGACATCTTGATTGTGGGAAAGGTGTCCTCGGATGCAGATTGAATATCTAGGTTTTTAGTGAGCATTTAAAACTAAAGTAAGAGTATGACAGATTAGGGAATTCCAGAGAACATTGCCCTCCCCTAGACTGTACCTTGCCATCCTTTTTGTCCCCCTCTTTTGGAACCCCACCCTAGCTGGAGGACCTAAGGGCACAGTGCCATCTAAACGTAGGAGCACACTGGGCAGTTGCTCAAGGTTCCTGCATTCTGGGGGCCCCATGGTGAATCACATTGCTACCAGCCTTGCTCAGCAGCCACCCGCTGAGAATTAAGGGCTGGTTGGAGAGACTGCAATCCCCCTCTAACCGGTCCAACATTAGGGAGCGCGAGGTCTGTCACTTCAAACCCCGGCTTTTGTGCTCCCTTACGCTCCAGCAGTTGATGCCAAGCACCGGGATATGACATCAAAAGCAGGCGCATAGTGATTAGGGAGCCCTAAAGCAGAGGTCTGAATTGACAGACCTCGCACTCCCACCACAGTATGGAGGATGGAAGATGGGAAAGAAAATAGATGGGAGAAAGGTATGTAAGGACAGTGTATGTGTATGGACAGGTGTGTGTAAGAGCAGTGTAGGTATTTGTGTGTTTGTAAACTGGTGTGTGTGTATATATGTGTGTGTAAAGGCAGTGGTGTGTGAGGGCAGTGTATGTGTATACATGTGTGTGTGGGCAGGTGTGTGTATGGGCAGGTATGTGTAAAGGCAGTGTGCGGGCAGTCGTGTGTCAGGACAGTGTATGTGTAGATGTGTGTATCAGCAGTTGTGTGTAAGGGCAGTGTATGTGTATATGTGTGTATGAGCAGTCATGTGTAAGGGCAGTGTATGTGTATATGTGTGTTTATGGGCAGGTGTGTGTAAATGCAGTGTGGAAGGGCAGTGTCAATAAAATAACATCTGTAAGAAAAATAGCTGAGGGGGCACAATTCTCCATTCTTGCCTTGTGCGCTAAGGGACAACCAAGCAGTGTCTGGGAGGCTGCAGTTGACCGTCAACAGATCAAGAAACTGACAGACTCCATGAATGCAAAAAACAAAATACTGTCTGCGCTTCTCACCCTAATAAAGTTGGCAACAAATATATAAACATAATATAAATGAGAGGTTTTGGTTATATGAATTGGCCAAAGCATAATTAAGCTCACCCGCCACGAATGGAAGGCTTATTGAAAAGAGGAGTGGCTATATTGGACACAAATTTTTTTGGAAATGTCACAAATGTTTATTTGTACATTTTGATTATTTGTTTAGTATTCTCCCTTTAATAGATGAAAGTAAACACGTAAGATGGGAAAATTATCATTTTTTATTTAGTTGCATAATAATTCTGCACAGTACAGCACAGTAAGTATAAGATGATCCCTTGTATAAGACGCACCCCTATTTTTGGGGGCCGAAATAAAAAAAAATTACATAAAGTTATTGTACTGTCTGCCTGGGCATGATAGGAGTGTGATTGATGTTGGCTGCTAGCAACTGTTAGCAATCGCACTCCTATCATGCTCAGGCAGCCTGTACATGCACATCACTTTCAGCCTCCCTGTTCCCCCTCCCTGTGCTCCCTACACACGGCTCCATGCTAACACTCACACACACACACATACTTACATACATACATGTCCTGATGAAAGTCTGTAATAAACAAGACTGAAACGTTGACTTGAAAACCAAAGTTGTTTGTGTGGTTATTTTTAAAGTCCCTGGAATGCCGGTAACTATTTTTGGACTTTATATTATTTACTGCTACAGCTATTTGGCACCGGGCAGAAACTTGGCATTTGGAGTGCAATTGTTAATTTTGGACTTTACATACATACATACATACATTAATTTACTCCCCCACCTTACCTGAACTGCAGATCTTCTGTTGCCGCTGTTTCCCCTCTGCCTTGCTCGAGCAGGAACATGAACTGAGCGGAGTCATGTGATGCGATGTGCATTCACATGACTCCACTGGGCTCCTGTGCAGCTGCGGCGGATCAAGGTAAGCAGCAGGTCCCCTTTTTAGTTTTAAAAAAAAAATCTACCGCCACTGTATAAGAAGCACCCAATTTTTAGACCCCAATTTTTTTTTTAAAAATATAAATTTTTTTCATTTCTGGTGTGATGACAATTTGTAGGATGAACTTGTGAACAGACCCTGGTTTGATATGCCCTTCCATGTAGTGGATTGAATTAAAGTCTTGTGTCCAGATCCACTTGGGAAAGACGTTCCAGGGAGCGAAATGTCTGAAATGCATATTTTTTGGTTGATCCTCGCGATTACCTCTGCCCTGGTGTTACATCAGTGATTGCTTTTAATTGGTTCAGGCAGCCTTTGTAATGATGGGGCGAGGAGAAGGAAGAGAACTCTTGGACAGCAGATTAAGTAGCCCTGCCACCTTGCAACAATGATCTTAACTTCCATATGGTTAATCTTTAAACTAAATATTCCAAACCAATTACTTTAAATGGATAAAAAAAGTAGGTTGTTTAAATTGATGAATTTAGAAATCCTAACTGTGACGGCGACAGCTCCTCTTTAACAAACAGCACACCAGTATTAAATATAGTTTATTGCCAGTTATCAGTAACTGTTATATTTTGCATTAACACCTACCAAATAGTGGTATGGCTATAAGTAATGTGCTTGTAATAGTTTATTTTTTTTATCTCAATTTAGTACTTTCGTTTTTTCAAATGTAATTTTCCTTAAAACATCTGCCATTAGCAAAAACTGCATGAAGTCAGGAAGTGTAATTTTATGTAAAGAAAAGAACTCTTAAGATTAGTCTAAAATTTCCCAGCCAAGATAGTTAATTTAGTGAATGGCACAGAGCCAACCCTCACTCCTCTTAATAGCATGAGTGGGGAAAATTCTCACTATACCCATAGTTTTTAAATTTCATTAAAAAGGCAAGTAAGGGTAATCAGGAAATGCTGTGCTTCCTACTGGAGATGTTTATTAGTCAATTAACGGTCTTGTTTTTGAAGTACCCATAGTATCTGAAAACACTGATGTTCCAATAAAAGGTATGCTATTTGTGTTAAATGCAATGCTTCAGTATGAGTGTAATTAAAATCAAATGTTCCTAAATTCATTAAGCCCTGCACTTTTCAAAACAAAGTATTATAGCTAAGTTTTACATGAATCGCAATTTTTTTTAAAATGAAAATTGTATCATAATTACACAACACAAGTAAACAAACATCTGTACAGATCCCATACTGTGATAGGTTATATAATGTTCATCAATATTTGGTGTGACCACCCTTTGGCTTCAAAACAGCATCAATTATTCTAGGTACACTGGCATATAGTCAGGGATTCTGTAAAAATATATTCAGGTTATCATAAAATAATTATACCAAACCTGGTGCTAACGATCATCAACTTAATCATTAGCTGAAACAGAAATCATTGTGTCATGGAAGCCCCTGAAAACCAGTGGCGGAACTACCGGGGCCGCGAGTGCGACCGGGCCCTGGGGGCCCAAGGGGTGCCAAGCGGTCATTTTCAGCAACCACTCGGCGCCCTTTTCTCTCCTCTGCCGCCGCCGTCTGCCTCAGCGCTGCCCCGACTGCAGTGTTGGGAGCGTGAGGCGTCTGTCTCGGGTTCCGGCGTTTCACGTTTCACTCAGCAGTGAAGCCGTGCGCACCGCGGCAGAGCAGCGAGACAGAACCGCACGGTAAGTGACCTACAAAAGGGGGTAGGGAGAGGGTAGATAGTGAAAAGGGGGGCAGGGAGAGGGTAGATAGTGAGAAGGGGGGAGAGGTAAGAGGGGTAGAGTAGTGAGAAGGGGGAGAAGGGTAAGAGGGTGGTATAGTGAGAAGGGGAGAGGGTAGATAGTGAGAAGGGGGGGGTATGATAGTGAGAGGGGGGGGTAGGGAGAGGGTGAGATAGTGAGAGAGGGGGAGAGGAAGAGGTAGATAGTGGAGGGGGTAGGGAGAGGGTAGATAGTGAGAAGGGGAGGGGGGAGATAGTGTGAAAGGGGGTAGATTGGGTTGGGGTGGGGGGCTTTAACAGATTGTCCCACTGGGGGCCCTGGGGCTTCTAGTTACGCCCCTGCTGAACACACAGCAACGGGAGCAGCAAGAATCACCCTCTGTCTTGCCGCCTCTCACGTGACATTAAGGCGGGACATGGGTGTAATAGTAAAAATCAGCCCTCAGGCAAACTCACCACTCTCAGAGAGCCCAGAGCAACTACATCTTAACTCCAAATCTCGTCATCCAAACGACCCCCAAACTTTATTCTCTGCCACCACTAAGTTCTATTTATGGTCTTAATAAATACCTATAATAAAGGAGGCTTCGGTAACCCCTAGAGCTGCTCAAACTCAAAAGTGCTCAAAACTGTAGTGAAAGAGAAAATGAGCTCTATATGTAATGTAGAGCTGCGTATATATTTGTGGATTGGACCATCTGGTCCTATAAACGGCAAGCGATCCTGAATGCAAAAAAATAGCGGACAAAATGCAAGGTATAAAACGATTTCACACAATGTTAGAGTCAAACGGTCATAAAAGGACCACACGGAAGGAATTGGTAATGATGCGTGTAGTCCCTCAATTCAATCTGCTGAGAGCATCCCAACTTCCGGGATCATACACAGCCATAATTGCTGTTATAGCAGGCCAGACTACAGTGGAACCAAACAACCACCAATGCCTTTCTTCAGCGTAACGCACACGGGTTTAAATAGATGTAAAGATTTACTGTTTCATTGTATATCAGCCAGCAATTGGCCTAATTAAGTTAATTAAGATGGTATCCATTACAATCATAATCTTAAAATAATAATGATAAATGTATTAGCCCACTTATGAGTCTTAATTAAGATACAAATGTATGCACTTATAAAGAATGTATATACCAATAGAAAAACATAAATATCATATAACTGAATCCAGTGTATTCATACAAAATGGATAAATGTAAATATATACATATAATGCATTTATATTCCAAATTCATTCTTTCCATAAATATATTAAATATTTTTAATATTTGGTAATAAATGAAGAATAAAAGATTACAATATTCAGAAATATATGTTTACATACTGTATAATAATCTAAGGACCCAGGCCTCAACCAAACTATACTGAAACCTTTTTTCCTGCAGCACCCCCTAGACACAGAAATGCATATTGCTCTTGAATTGCATTTCAGGATTTGCTTGTCTTCAGGTGAGAGAACCTGATGAATTAAGACTTTTCAAAAAGTCTTAGAAGTCTTCCATAAAGGTCTTCATATTATATATAGTTTGAATACCATGTCATAAACATATTCTTAATCTTTGAAAAAGAACATATTCCACACTCCATATTTTTTTCAATTTTTCCAAATAAAACAAAAACAAAACAGCTTTGGAGAAAAACAGAAAAAATACATACAAAACAAAGTAAAGGAAACAGGAATAAAACACAGAAAATTTACATAAAGCAAAAGTAAAATAATCTATGGGAATCTCCCAGATGTTTTAGTCCCCTCTCAAAAGATGTTCAATAAAGGAAATGTATGTGTTTCTCATAAACATTCTTATAGGAATCTTCTTCCTTTGCTGCCATGTGAGGAGGAGAGCGTATAGCCCAGGAACTTTGTGACATTCCTAATGAGCTGGATCATCACGTTCCCCATGTTCCCCTGTACAAGCGTACAGGTACCAAACACCCCTATCTATCGGACAGCTAGGTGACCTATTCCTAGGCCATGCTGTCAACAGAACATCTTCATGGTATGATTCTGTTATGGAAACATAACCATATTGCTCATATAATACCTCTAAAGATGTTAGGCGTTGCATCCCCTGTATGACCCCAATGCCTGGTCCCTTGTAGGATTTTATGGCACCCAGGATGACATTTGGCATTCTTTGAAGATGCCCTACTTGGATGCTCTTCCTGCCCCACTAACTTTATGGGGGGGTCTATCCAGGATTCCAAATTACCGGTACATTTATGGCAGGATCTGGCCTAGTTAAAAGCTTACAATTTCTGGTATTCATGGAAGATGTCTTGTTAAGCCTTAAATATAGCTATTTTGAATGACAAGCTGTGTAAGAGGAACAGCCAAACTCACTAACAAAGTAAGGGTATTGAAGGCTGAGTACAGCAACAAGGTAGTTATACTGTACCAGCATGGTCTCTCCCAGGCAGAAATTGCCAAAAAGAAAAACTGCCGAGGTGCCTTGGATACAGTGAATATGTCACAATTTAATGCATATACTGGGCAGAAATGCACACAGATCTTTTAAGGCACAATGGCTCTTTTTTTAATGTGCTAGTGCCCCCCTAAGGGAGGGGAAACGTCTGTGCGCATTTATGCCCAGTATATGCAATCAATTGTGACATTTTCATTGTATCCAGTGCGCCTCGGCGGTCTTTCTTATTTGCATGTTACATTGTTGCTGAGAGGGAGCAGAGTCAGCGTTTAGCTGATGGCTTCACAGAGCTGAATGGAGGCAAGAGTCCTTTACAGAGGTACAGCCCTGATATTAGGTCAACCAAGGAAACAAACAGATGATAGACACATTATGCTTATGCCCTCAGCTCAGCTCAGCTCACCTCAGCTCAGCATTGACAGAAAACAGCTGGACCCTGGTACACCTATCTGCTGTCTGCGCATGTCTGGTCAGAAGTGGTCTTCATAGAAGACTTGTGGCCAAAAAGCTATACCTCCAATGTGGAAATAAGCCCAGGCTACTCAACTATTGACGTAAACACAGAAACTCGGTTGCAGAAAAATGGAAGCAGGCCCTCTGGCCTGATGAGTCAAAATTGTAATTTTTGCCTGTAGAAGCAGGTTGTTTGTTTGCCATGGAGAATGGTGCTGAATGAGTATTTACAGGCAACAGCAAAACACGGTAAAGGTTCCTTGCAAGTTTGGGGCTGCATTTCTGTAAAGGGGTTTGGGATTTGGTCACAATTAATGGTCTCCTCAAAGAAGTAGTTATTTAAACCCATTCTTTCAAAGCCCAGTTCCACCGACTTTCTTCTCCACTCTTTATATACACACATACATCAGGATCTAAGTAATGCGGTCACAAAAACCTATGTATGGCAGCAGCACAGACAGGAGACAGATAAAACCATATGGTCATACATTGTACGTTATTTTTATCCTGATTTATGTATGCTTACGTATTACTCGGTAATACGAAGTAAATGCGAATTGGCAGTTGAGTTGCCTTGTGGTCGGTCCCATTGGCAAATGCAAATTCAGCAATCTCCTCTTGTCTGACGCAATGCAAGTTAACGCAAGTTATAATGGGAAGTATATGCAATGGGAAGTTGCAGATTCAGACGGATGTGGCTGTAACAGTGACTACATTTCAGACAGAAGCAAGTAAAACAGCACATTACTTTTAAAATCAGCAGTGCTTGTTAAATAACAATAATTCAACCTCTATAAATGAGGGAAATGGCATGGTATGTCTTATCACCATTGAGTAGCACTTGGAAAGTACTATTCTGCTGTTACTTCTTATTATATTTACCTGGGATCCATTTTAAGGATTACTGCTTAACAATTGTTTCCTCTACAAAAAAGTTTCTATCACTAGGTGCCTAGGAATGATAAGTTAATTAATTACATTTATTTTTTATGTTGGTGTTTAATTTTTAGCATGGTACAACTGATATACATACAGTATATACACACATCCAATACTCCTGCACTCAGTCCGCCGGTTTCTTATTATTTCACAGAGCCCAGGTGCTGTGAAGCCAGTAGTAAATCAGTCTATACAAACACACACTTACAGGTCTTTTTCATTAATAAGTGTCCACTTTATTAGTAAAAAGTGTAGTCCTTCAAAGTTTTGCTCCGCATCTGGGACCTTTGTCCAGATACCCAACCTACGCATTAAACTCAATACAACACACCTGTCCAGATCCCAGGGGAGGGGGGGGGATAATTTAGTATATCATTTACTTATTTCAGGTATGTTATTTATTAATAAGCACACTTATTATGATCCAAATTAAGTACAGGTGTTCAAGTGTTTGAAGTGAATAAAGATTTTCATCTGGATAAGTGTTGTGGTGGCTTGCTTTTCATATTGGCTTTTTAAGAGAGTGCTTTAAGAGGGTGCTCCTAATCTCAGGCCATTGCCTGTATGAAAGACACCTGGGAGACAGACATCTTTCTAACTGATAGGGGTTCAAATACTTATTTCACTGAGTAAAATGCTAATCAATTTATAACTTATTTGAAATGCCTTTTTCGGGATTTTTTGTTGTTGTTATTTTGTCTCTCATTATTCAAATAAACCTACCATTAAAATTATAGACTAATCAGGTCTTTGTCAGTGGGCAAACGTAGAAAATCAGCAGGGGATCAAATAACTTTTTCCTTCACTGTATGTGTATTTATTTATTAGAGAGATAAAAGTTTAGGTCTGCAATGTGATAGCACATATCCTCCATTTGTTTCTCGAACATAATGAAATAAAGCTTAAAAAAAAGAAAACAAGCAAAATAAACATTAAAATAATTCTAAGATATTTCTAAATGAATATGTAAATCTTTAAATATATTGAATATATTAATTACGGTACACTGTTTTACAGAAGCTGACCACTAAGTGGCAGTGTTCAACAAATATGCCTGCTTTTCTAAGTAATTGTTTAATTTTGCCTCAAAGAGTTTATGACATAGAAAAACAGAGTCCCATTTTATACCACATTATACTCCATAATCTCATCTTGATTAAACATTTCTGTTTACAATTATATTTAATGATCAGAAATTGTGGTAAACGATATTAGAATAATTATTCTAAAAATATTCAAAAAAGGTAATATATTTTTTATATCGTTGTAGGAGATAGGGTTTTTTAAAAAAAACGGCACAATTGCTTTAATTTAATAATGTATATTTTTAAGAGATACCTGCCGTAGTATTGTATTGATCACATGCTCTGTCTTGGAATGTTCCTGTTTGTGAAACATCCCAAGCCCTCTGCAAACCACTATGTAAAACCAAGAGTGGCCCTTGCAAGAATCAAAAAGCTTTCCTTTCCTCTCATGTAAAGTGTTAAGAAGAGGTTATTCTCCACGCTAAGTGATAATTTACCAAATGCGAGAAGTGGTAACTCTGGACCTTCAGTCCTATCTCTGATCTTCTAAAGCATCTAGAATAATCCACCAAGTTCACAGGTATGTAGAAAAGCTATTTGAGATTGTAAAGAGAAAATTGATTATTTTTATTGGGGAACCAGGGGGTAAGGATGTATCCAGTGGCTTTGTTTTTGCCTGAAGTAACCTCCATTCTGGGCACATCCTTTTCCCCGGTCATCCAATCAGGGGAGAGGATGTGCCCGGAAGCGCTGCCATTTTGCAGACATTCACTCGGAGTTAATATCCCGGTCCCGTTGCTCACAGACGGAATAAAAACGAAGACTTTTTGGAGCAGTGAAGAAGACAGAAGAACAAGATGCAATATCAGAAGCAAACAAAGACAAAGTAGGCAGAGGAGGTAGGGAAACACTCCAAAAGAGCATGAGATTGAGTGAATGAGAGTGTGAGAGAGTGTGAAGAGAGTAGGTGAGTGTGTAAGAGCCCCAACAAAATGTAAACCAAAATTTTGCGCTTTTTGCGTCGTTTTTGTTACTTTCATGGTGTTCATAAATTAATTTTAATGTGATATCAGCAATTAAAAGCTTAATAATCAAACTTAATGTTTTAACATATGTAGTTACATAAATACCAATAGGTTATTATATTAGTATTACGATCTTTGCATAGAAAAGGGGTATGAAATAAACACTTATTGTTCATCGAAAGATGTTGAAATTAGTGTCTAATTACTTTAGCTTTATCCTTTTAGATCAATAGCCATGCAGACAAGACCATTGGATTTAAGTCTCTAGACAATGGCATTAATCAATGTTCTTTCTCTTCCCAGTAATAGCTTTGCAGAATCTTGATTTTATCCCTTGGGTTTTCATTGAATCTGACCTGGGGTAGAAGGCTAATATCTCATTTAAATTGGTGATCATAAAAAAAAAAAAAATTGAAAAAAATGTTCTCGCTTGTCTTTCAGAGAAAGCATAAACTTTCCAGGGAGAGAGAATTGCTTCAATGACCCGTTTATCTGGGCCAAGTTTCATTGAGGAATGAAGAAATATATACCTGCAATAATTATAAAAACAATGTCTTACCTTTCTCTTCTACACTGGGAAAATAAATAATAATAGCAGTGATGCATTTTTTAAGACAAAGACAGCATATCCCACCCACTCTGAAATATCTGCATAACCCACCCTAATGTTTTTTTTCTGAAGCTTGCTGGAGAGATCTCTGTTCATCCAGTAAAGATCTATGTGGCTTTCTCCCTCATGTTGCCTGGTTTGTCATTTGTTAGGATGCTGTGGCCCATATTTCTGCAGTAAGCAACCTAATCACTCAAAGCCAAACATACTTCATTGCAATATGTAGATAAAGGAGGAATATGATACCTGCACTTCTTTGCAAGTGGCACCAAGTGCACTGCCTTCCTCCCACTCAATGGCAGCCATGGCCAAAATATACTGTATTTGCAGGGTTTTTTCAGAGCAAATGCTCTGAAAAATATTCCTTGTCTTATATTCCAGATCGTCTTATAATCACACCTCAAATAGAGGTCTGACTATAAGACTAAGATCCAGATCCCCCGCAGCGCTGCAGGGGACCCGAATCCTCCTCTCTGGCAGCCAGCGGAGGTCTGGCAGCCAGTGGAGGTTACTCCCATCAGAGGCCCGCTCCTTGGCATCAGTGGATCCACCCATCGATGTTGACGGACGCGCCCACTCATCCCGCCCACTTATCCCGAAGAGAGAAGGCTCTGGGTAGCTGAAGCCTGGATGTTCCCAAGTATGATCAATACCATGGCAGCTGCCAATGTAAGCCCTGGGGATGACTGGGCAGCTGCCCTGGGTCAGATTTAAGCCAGTGCTCTACCCTAGAATCAAAATGCTGCCCCGGAGTCCAAGCTATAAGCTATCATAGTCAGGGCCTCTAAGGAAAATCAGGTGACCTACCAGATATGAGAATAATATGTTTTTCATAAAACATTTGGGTTCACAAAGACATAACAAAAGAACATGTCACCATCTTTAATTTACTGTTATGTTTAAAATATCCAATGTTATGGTTTATCCATATTAAAAAATGTTTTAAATTTTTGTTGCCTCTTGACAGAGACATGTAAAACACAGATACACATTACTAGTAATGCAGAAAGGATGTCACTTAAAAAGTCAAGTATGTTTTTTGTTACAATCAAGATTAACCATCATTCTCTCATAAAGGAAATCAAGAGGAAGGGGGTGTTTAACACAATATAATCTAAGGCATTTAATTGGTTAAAACTGCAGAGGGTTGCTATAGGCAACAGTCATTTAAAAGATGGAAAAGTCTGTTGCCTTGGCAACTTTTGCTTTTGAGGTGCTTCTTCTCTAAACTGAAATAATATTATTTTTAACAGATAAGTAAAGCTAACATGACTTGAAATTTAAGAGAATCAGTGAAGCATAAATCAGCGTTCATAAAGCTTAGTATGATTTTTTTTAAAAACTGAATTTTGTCCCCACTTGCTCTAGATCTAAAGACCTAAGATAATGGGTATTTAAAATTGATCAAATTGATAATAACAAATTGATTTGTAGTTTATCATCACATAAAAAATAATACTATGCTGTTTATTGTTTATTTTATATTATATATTTTATATTCTGCATTATTTGCACACTGATTCCATGATCAGAGAAGAAAGAAACTGACCTGGTGGCCTAAAGAAAAAGGTCAAACCCTTACACACCTGCCTATAAACATTATATACAGATGGATACATTATAAATGCCTAAAAAGATAGATGTATGGATGGATGGATAGAGATAGATCGATGGATTGATAGATAGATAGATAGATAGATAGATAGATAGATAGATAGATATCTGCATGTAAAACATATTGAAGATATGTTCCCATATGGCTGAATATAAAAAGAGTATTCTTACATTTCTAGAAGCCAAGCAAAACTGGAAAGGTTTTAATTCAAAGAGACATGTTTAATCCCTGCAGGACATTGTCTGCTCTACTTGCAGTTCAATCGTTTATCTTAGTTACTTTACAGAAATAAGGTTGAATTCACAGGCAGATTTCTTTCTTGTATCTTGTCTGTTTTGCTGAACCTGAAATTCCACCCTACTTTGTTATAAGTGAAGATGCTTGAAGAACCAAAAGAAGCACTGAGTTAAATCCAAATTGGCATTAATTCAACCCCGGATTAACATAGATTTTCTCTTTGTCATTATTAATTAATTACATGTCAGCTAAATTTATCATATCTTTTTAACATTTAATGTTATTTCTGTGTTTACTCCTTAACACTGTGTTGGTGAGATATAAATCTGATGAGAGGTTGTCACACACAACTAGAATACCATTGACTGACTCCAGAACGTGTCCACTGTTCTTGGCCTTAAAGTGTCCACTTGTACTTAATATACAAAGGGTTTTGAGTCTCACTCTTTGGTACATTAGCTTAGGTTTCCTGCTTGCCCAATGGTGTTCCCTGCGCAAAAAAAGTGTTATGTAACTGGTCTGCACCCACAAATCTCTACTTGGGCTCCTTGGAGAAAATGTAACATCATTCTACTTAAATCCTTTTGAATCTGGTCCTACAGGGAACCAGGTTGTCAATTGTCATGACCTTCCTGAAAATACATAGTTTTTTTTCTACTGAAGTAGATAAGGTGACAACAGTATAACCATGGTTAGTTTTTGTTAAAAAATAGTAGTAACAATAATAATAATGAAATAAATGAAAATTTTGTTTTAACAAAGTTTGTTTATTAATTTCTTTAATACCACCATATTGACTCAATGAGAGGCTCACAGAGCCTCCGACCAGCCACACAGACAACGCTTGATTCAGCAGAGATTTATGTGTGTGCGGTTGTATGTGTGTATATATAGGAGTGTACGGCTATAGGTTTATAGGTGTAGATGTGTGTTGGGTGCCAGTTCATCCTGTTTATTATGATAGCTTATCAAAACAGCAGCATTTAATTTTTTAAACAACCAAATGATTTGTACACCAAATGAAGTCAATACTAATTGTGTATTTAATAACTGCAAAGTGTAAGAGCATCCACAAGGTTGCAGATCTTGCTTTTTACAAGGATATAGTACCCTGTGCGGGTACAGGTTCACAACATTATATATATATATATATATATATATATATATACATATATGCCGATCAGCCATAACATTGTGACCACCTGCCTAATATTCTGTAGGTCCCCCTTTTGCCGCCAAAACTGTCGAGGCATGGACTCCATAGACCTCTGAAGGGGTGTGCTCTGGTCTCTGGCATCAAGGTGTTAGCAGCAGGTCGTTTAAGTCAGGTAAGTTGCGAGGAGGGGTAACCGATGCACACGCACCCATCAATCTACACAAAGTAAAAGAAAACGTGATTCATCAGACCAGGCCACCTTCTTCCATCGCTTTGTGGTCCTCGCTTTCGGCATGGGACAGGGGTCAGCATGGACACCCTGACTGGTTTGCGGTTACCCAGCCCCATATGCAGCAAACTGCAATGCACTATGTGTTGTGACACCTTTCTATCAGAACCAACATTACCTTTTTCAGCAATTTCAGCTACAGTGGCTCGTCTGTTGGAGTTGACCACACGGGCCAGCCTTCATCCCCATGTGCATCAATGAGCCTGTCGCCAGTTCACCGCTTTTCTATCCTTGTTCGAAGGCTCTGATCCACATGAATAATCTAATGTAGAATGATGGCCTTGTAACCCTTCCCAGATTGATGGGCAGCAACAATTGGTTCTCTAAGATTTTTTTTTATATTTTTCCTCATTGGCAAAACTAAAACTTTGGCTTTTAAAGAGGTGGTCACACTTGCTGATGAACAATTAATCAAGGGTGTTCGATTAGCAGCATCTGTCTGGTAATTAGCATCTTAATTCCTAAAGAAGCAGTAAAGGTGTACTTTTACACACACGTGGATTTTCTATTCTGACTTTTTAAAATATATCATGACATGGTATAATATGTCATGTATTGTTGTTCATCTGAGGTTGTATTTACCTAATTTTTAGACCTGCTAATGTAAAACCATAGAATTCAAAAAAGGTGTACTTTCTTTTTCACATGACTGTATATATGTATATTAGACTTATGCATTCAGATTTGTATGAATGGCAAATTTGCAGAATTTTGGTAAATTCAGCAATTTGTATGAAGCTCCGAAAACAAGGCCAGACCCTCCCCCACAAACAAACTGGACGAAAACTAAACAAAAAGCTCCAATTTTTTTGTCCAAAATTTGTGGGCCCACAATCGCTCAAACTCTCACACTATCGTTCACTCTCACACTCTCTAAATGTTTCCCTACCCTCTCTTCACTTCTCTTTTCTCTTCTATGTTCAATCTGCTATCTTCTATCTTCGTCCGGATCTCCGCAGATATAACCCAACGGGAACTTTCAACAAAATGATAATGCTTGTGGTGATGTCCTCTCCCCATTCCTCCATTCAGGGGAAAGGATGTGACCGAAAGCACCATTATTTGGTCCTCACTTAAACTCAGAGCAACCTGGCTGTGCTTCTAGTGACATCTTCTTCCCCCAATCATATATATATATATATATATATATATATATATACCAAAGAAAAAATGGGCACTCAGGGGTCTTTGCAGTAAAGTGGATTAAACACTATTTTATTTCAATCAGCATGGCCAACGTTTCGGACCACCTCCGGTCCTTTCTCAATATATATATTGTGAGGAAATGCCACTACCTGTAATTTAACATTTTGCAGTTGCAGGTGAGGGCATGCAAGTCAAATTACATTTGTTGCTACAAACTTACATTTAGACTTGTATTCACACCATTCAATACTTGGTTTCTGAGTATGACATCAACTTTAACAATTACCTGGCCTTCAATTGTGAATGCTATATTATGTGGAAAAACATCCAATAAATCATGTATTTGTGCAGGACCTCTCTCATGCCATGCTTAATGCAAACTTAATCTGTTCAACCATATAGGATAAAAATCCAGAGCACGAGTCCAATTAAAATAAATCACGGGCATGGAACAGAATGGAATCTCTCTTAAACTCCCAAATCTCCATTTAAAATGGGCTGGTAAAAAAAAGCTGTGTTGTATAAAGCTTTAAAAAATTGAAAAGCTAATGAGAAAATAATAGCAGGAATGAGGCCAAATGCTGTGTTAAAGAATTAATAACTGCTCATTGAGATTAAAGGGAAGCACGTGACCTAACTCTGTGTGATTAACATACATTTACCATGCTTGACAGAAGATATTTCTGTAGCTTGTACAGATCCTACATTTCATTAAATCAGTACCCATTAGACTTGTACATTCAGATTCATACCAATTTTAATTTGCACAAATGTCCAAAAATAGAGCCAAGAGCTCTGAATTTTGTTGGTTTTTTACACTCACTCATTACTCACAATCTTACCCTCTTACACTCTCTCACACGCTCCCTACCATCTCCGCCGTTCACTTTTCTTTTTCACAGCTCTACTTTTCCACTTCTGTCTTCTTTCCATGCTATCGGCTTTGTTAACCAGGCCTCCCAGAGCGCTCCAGCAAAAGATGGGTGGAACGGGGAGAGGCTATCCCTGTGGGACATGTCGTGGCTCTGCCCTTTTGTGGAAATTCCCCAGAGGCCAGAATAACGCAGACTAAAATAAGGTTTAATGCTATAATATAATTTGATTTAGGTCAATTTTCAAAATAATGCAATCTCAATGACTTAAGTTTCATAAGCTATGCTATGAGTATAGTTTTGAAAAATAAAACAGTTTTTTTAGTAGGTTGTTGGAATATGATGAACATATTCCATCTGCGCCAACACCATTATTTATACATCAGTGGAACTGTCAAAACACCAGTATCTGATACACACGAAGACAAGTTAGATTTTTCCTCTTTTTGAAGCAATTAAAATGTAGGATGCTACACAACTGGGTCCTTTAAGAAATAAGGGAGACATTGTAGCTTAAAAAATGCATTCTGTAATATGATTTCTTTCTTGGAAAATGGCATCCAGATGTTCTTGCAGTGGAAATAAATATGTGATCAAATTACATTATGATAGAAGAGAAAAAAAAAATAGCCCAAAAGTTACAACACATTTTACTGCCAGTTGCATTCAATTTCAAATATTTTGTATCCCACTTATTGTATAAAGGGCAAGCCAATAACTACAAAGGAACAGGAAAAGCTGAGCCAAAATCTGTCTTGACTCCGGGAAGCAAGGCACATCCCTTTTTATCATGCAATGGCCCTCTGGTTGACAGGGTGGACATCATAAGGCCTATTTAGCACAGGAAGAGAGCCCACTTTTTCATTTGTCATATTGCTTATCACCACCATATCTGGGATCCTTGCACGATAGACCGCCAGAAGCTCACTCTTTTGGGAAGTGGCTTTGTTGGAGACACAGGGTTAGCTGCATGTGGAATCAGGGCTAGATGCAAGATGCAGTGCTAGCCCCAGACAATTTTAGATTAATTGGTGGGTGGGCAGTGGGCATGACCATTATTCTTCAACCTTTATGCTTGTACTTATATGCTTGTATTTTGAGTCACAAGGCAGGCATTTCCCGTTATTAGTTTTGAAATGCCAAACTGCGCAGCATATCTCTTCTTTGTTAATTCGTAAGAAATGATAAACATTTTAGATCTCATTGGATTTTGCATGAAAAAGTACATATGAAATGAAGCTTTGCTTTGTTATTGCAATAAGACTAATCTCAGGCCTTACATATCTGCTGGTTCACTTACTAGTGATTCAATTGCAGCAGGATTGGCATCAGCTGTAAATTTGATTTGACAGGGGAAAGAAGAATGGAGGCCTCAGGAGTCCTGAGAATAAAAAAAAATAGTTTCACAAAAGACGGCTGGATAACGCAGCTTAAAAAAAAAAACATGAACTATAAAATGAAACCTGCTTGAATGATTTTACCCAGGCAATTGTGGCTTTCATACGATGATAAATGTGTTTTCACCCAGCATCTCTCAGTGGCATAGAAGACATCTGCATCAAACCACTGCCTGTGTTTGAAGATACTAGACTTGTGCATTCATATTCGGGCGAACATGTAAAAAAAACATGAGAAACAAACATGGCGACGGCAAAACATATACGAAGACACACAACACGAAGAATCTTCATGTTCATCTTCGTCTTTGTTTACTAATCTCCCTGGTCCCTTCCCCATCTAACCTACCTTATCTACGCAGCATCGCAGGGGTTAACGGGAGCGGAAATCCATAGGTTCACTGTCAGGAGTTAAAGGGGAGTGCAAGCGACTCCATTGAGAAGGCAGGGATTCTATAGTTTACATAAGCTGGTTGAGGAAATCAAAGATTTAACTGGTCTACTCTTTTGTAGATGAGTCCAAACATTACCTACGGAAGCTACCTGCTAATACAATCTGTCTGCACCCATTTCCTGTAGACGTGTGTTTCTGCATGACTGCTACACCTAACATAGCAGAAAAAGGAATGCAGCAGGGGAAGAAGAATCTATCCTGTGACTGGGAGTAATAACAAGTAAAGGATTATATGATGATGTAAGCCCTTACTAATTTCTGTAAAGTTTAACTCATACCTAAGAACAGGCCAAACCCACAGTCCACCCTAAAAAATTAACTTCAGATTCCGTGTTTATTTTTTTAATTCAACTCATTTAATATGTTGGGATTTTGGAACACATCGATTACAATAATTATTAGGTCATTTCCTGAGACACTGTATGTATTTGAAATTCTAATTAACACTTCCTTAAATATAGGTATGTGCAGCTTAAGGATTTCAATATGTTGTTATTACCTGTTTCGTTGGTACATAAACCGGAACAGTAAATTTCCAAGTGGATCTCACAACTTACAGCTTTGTAGGCAACCATTTATAGACAAGCATAGATTTTACTCTGGATTGCCTGAAAAACAGTTGTGTCAAACCTTGTCTTGTAAGCAAGTCTAACTAAACTATGACAAACTCTATTTCTTTGTGATTTTTGTAATGGGAACTCATACCATGTTTTCCTTACTAGCTTAACCCCTTAATGACAAAGCCCGTACATGTACGGGCTCAAAATGCATTGTTTTCAACGGGTTTAGGGACCGCCCATTGTCCTTAAGGGGTTAAAAAATTAGTTTTCAAAAATATTGTGCTGTTTTTCATTTAAAGAGTTCTAGTTTATAATATGTTTTCAAGCAGCTACATATTAGCCATTTGTGTGCGTTCTAGCTCTGTTACCTTAGCCCAATCTACTAGACAAACTCTCTTGCTCCCTACCATACTGTCTTACGGTAATCAATAGAATATTTCAGTCTTAATCATAGGGACCCTCTGATTCATGAAAGTTTATGGAGGAACAGACTTAATTATATAAACTGACTTCATTAGTGTAGCATTTGATCAGGAAAGTCACCTATAATAGTACATGAATGCCTAGCATTGCAGCCTCCAGTTTTCTTCAACACTAAACTACATTGCTGTACACTGCACGGTATTTATCATTCAAGTTGAAAAATATTTGCTTTACGATGGGGCTACTCCTTTAAAATATGTAGTCAGTTTTCTTTTGATATGAGCTATCCTGGACATGGCCATTATTTCAATGCAGCTTTTACAAAGGACATGACTAATTTATATCACACTCACATTTGGCCATCCGCTATCCAGATTGTATTCCTTCATCTGAAGGTTTTATCTCATAACAAACACGACAGAAAGTTCTAAGAAGCCTTTTTCAGTTTGTATGGCAACAACAATCAGTTTCTGCCCTTGTGTTACATGACAATTAAGTATTATCAGCAAAATATATTCTGCATCCTATTTTGTGGATATACAGAGTTTGGATGGTAGTCTTTTTATAGGACCATTCCTATACAGCATGGCTGTGAAGAAGGGCTCCAGACAAGGAAAGTGCCAGTGTGGGATTTGTAAGTGTGTGATGTGTAAGAGAGGTATGATGGATTGAGTATGTTTTTGTGTTAGTATGTGTGTATGTGTAAGTGCGAGTGTTTTACATTAAATGTATGTCTGTTTGAGTTACAATGAGTGTGTTTAAGTGTGTGGCAGAGGGTAGCAGCCTCTACTATACAGGCACTTATAAAAAATAGATATTGTGAAAAGATGGTGTTATAGGCTTATGATAAAATATTTACTTTTTAATTTCTTCATGATTAATGTAATGGCTTATGATAAGATTAATGCAATATATAATTATCTATTAGGATTTAGTGTACTCACACTTTCATTTATAATATTGTAAGTATACTAGTAGATATCAGGCAGTCATAACGTATGATGGTCAACTGTCTACATTTGAGCTTTGTGCTTTGTTTTTATAAAACTTAGATATTATGAGTCACGATCTTATAGGTGGGTTTCGTGGTAAACAACTTTGAGTGACATATTCAAGGTTTGCAGGTGTCCGTTCGTGTTAAACAACTTTGAGTGGCATAGTCAAGGTCATCCCATGGGGCAATGCCAACTTTTGGCTAAGACAAAAGTATATAAGATAGCGAGATTGTGAGTTTTTGGGGGGCGGAGTACTGCGCTTACTGAGAGACTGTATCCCACGGGTATGTTGCAAATTATTATCTTTATTGGCAAGCATTATACTTATGAACTCTGCTTTATAGATACATTTTTGGATTCAAGTTAATTATTGTTTATATTATATATATACTCAATAAACAGAGTTTGGTTTACAATTCTCAAGTC
>VKOC01018423.1:0-22046 GCA_009364415.1 Spea multiplicata
ATAAGTGTATATATATATATATATGTGTATATATATAATATTGTTGTTGGGGGTTTTTGTCCAATTTTGGTGTGTTATTTTTAATAAAGTGGGTTTTTTTTAAAGTGATAGCTGAATATTCGGTCCAGAATTTTCATTTCGGTGCATCCCTATATACTAAGCCAGACACTGAAGCAGTAGGCCTACACCACATCAATGTTTGGCTTAGTATATAGTGATAGGGGTTATGCTACATTTTTGGCAATGTCTGGCTCAATGTATAGTGATAGTTGTTATGCTGTGCCTCACCTGTACCCCTGTCAATGGTATGCAGTTTTTCCCAATAAAAAAAAAATAGTAATATATATATTAATCCTTTATGCAGCCCGGAGCCCCCGCTCATGATTCGCTCATAATTAATTTTTGCGGTGAGAATTTCACCTTTAGAATAGACCATGGAGTCAAAAGGGTTGGAAATATATAGCTCCCCCCCTTGCAATGTGATTTTTTTTCAGCTCCACCAACTTTATATGGACTGTAGAAGCATATTGTGCGCACAAAATTTTGGCTCCGGGAAAAATTTTGCACAACAGAAATTTTCTGCGCACATCACCCAAGAAAAATTAGAGGGAACATTGCATTGGACCACTGAGAAAAATTTTCAGTCAAACTGTGAGTGGATGGCCCAGGACAAGGTGCTGGAGCAACTAAAAAAAATTAATGTTAACAAGGCTCCGGGGCCTGACGGTATTCACCCACGAGTACTTAAGGAGCTGTGTCAGGAAATAAGTGAACCTCTGTTTCTAATCTTTCGGGATTCTTTTCTTTCAGGAATTGTACCAGAGGATTGGAGGAAGGCACATGTGGTTCCTATTTTCAAAAAGGGTTCCAACTCTGTGCCCGGAAATTATAGACCTGTGAGCCTAACTTCCGTTGCTGGGAAAGTATTTGAAGGGCTGTTTAGGGATAATATTCAAGAATTCCTTGGGAAGAATAGTATTATTAGCATAAATCAGCATGGTTTTATGAAACATAGGTCCTGTCAAACTAATTTAATTGCATTCTACGAAGAAGTAAGTAGAAGTGTCGATCAGGGTGTTGCAGTGGATGTAATCTACTTGGATTTTGCCAAGGCGTTTGACACGGTTCCACACAATAGGTTAGTATTCAAACTGAAAGAAATTGGCCTAGATGCAAATTCTTGTTCTTGGGTAGAACATTGGCTTAGAGGTAGAGAACAGAGAGTTGTTATAAATGGTACATTTTCAAGCTGGTCAAAAGTGGTAAGTGGTGTCCCTCAGGGTTCTGTTCTGGGACCAATTTTATTCAACATATTTATAAATGACCTGGCAATAGGCGTTGAAAGTCATGTTTCTGTGTTTGCAGATGACACTAAACTAGGTAAAGTAATACAGCGCGAGCAGGATATTACTGTTCTGCAGAGGGATCTAGATAGACTGGGGGACTGGGCACTCAAATGGCAGATGAAATTCAATGTAGATAAATGTAAAGTTATGCACTTCGGGGTAGCGAATGCACAGGCAACCTACACCCTAAACGGTAGTGAATTAGGGGTAATGAGAAATGAGAAGGATTTGGGAATTGTTATAGACAACAAACTAGGCAACAATTGTGCAGTGTCAGTCTGCGGTTGCTAAGGCCAGTAAGGTATTGTCGTGTATAAAAAGGGGCATCAGGTCGCGGGATGAAGATATAATTTTGCCTCTGTATAAATCAATGGTAAGGCCGCACCTTGAGTATGCTGTGCAATTTTGGGCACCTTTTCTAAAGAAGGATATCATAGCACTAGAAAGGGTGCAGAGGGCGGGCTACAAAATTAATAAAAGGAATGGAGCACTATAGTTATGAAGAAAGGTTAACTAATTTAAATCTGTTTAGTTTAGAAAAACGTCGCCTCAGAGGGATATGATAACGTTATATAAATATATTCGGGGCCAATACAAACCATTGTGTGGAAATCTGTTCATAAACAGGACTATGCATAGGACACGCGGTCATGCGTTTAGACTGGATGAAAGGAGATTTAGACTAAAGCAGAGGAAAGGGTTTTTTACAGTAAGGACAATAAGGATGTGGAATTCTCTGCCTGCAGAGGTAGTTTTATCAGAGTCTGTACAGACGTTTAAACTGCGACTGGATGGATACCTGGAAAAACATGATATTCGGGGATATAATCTTTAATTATGGGGATACAGCTTATTGATCCAAGGAGAAATCTGACTGCCATTTTGGGGTCAAGAAGGAATTTTTTTCCCTGGTTAGTGCAAAATTGGAAAGAGCGAAGCCGGGGTTTTTTGCCTTCTTTTGGATCAACAGCAACAAATTATCAGATATAGGAAAGGCTGAACTCGATGGACGCATGTCTTTTTTCAGCCTATGTTACTATGTAACTATGTAACTATGTAATAGTAATATATATCGGCAGCAGGGGCTAATATTAAAGAAACTGCCAATTCAGCTGCTATTTTGAAATCATATTTCAATCATTCTTTACTTCAAAGAGTACATATTATGTAGTTAAAAATTCATGTCTAACGCATATATATATGCGTGTGTGAGCAACGCACAAGTGAGTAGCAGGGGCCTTGCGATCCTGCAATCGCGTTTGTCCTGGCTGCAGATCTCACGCGGGCCACACCTCGAGGTCCAACGGGCCGCATTTGGACACGCCAGCTCTAGATAAAAAGGTGCGCAATAGGTTTAGAGCTGAATCCCCTCACCCCACTGTTCCGGGTAAGGTTACTGATGCATTCATGGTAACTTACATGAATAAGTTCACATAACTCCCCCCTAGACCCAGGCCTGGTCAAAGATTATGCCTGTTAGGCAATGCCAATGTGGCATTATCAGCTGAACGCGGCAAGGGAGCACTGTTACGAATAGACTCTCGTCTGGCTGATATGGCTTATAAGTAATTAGGACTTTTAGGGATGCTTTCATATCCGAATTGCGCAAACATGCTGGTAACTATACAACAATAAAGTGTCGACTTCCCTAAAAAGAGTCTTTCAGACACAGGGTGTTTTTCAAAGGGCTGGCGGATAGCGGGGCCGTGCTGCCAGCCGTAGATCATTTAAAGGCTCCAGATACAACTACAACCATGGGCCTAATCCTTCAATCCAATACAATCCCACCTTCCGGGCCCCATTTCCAGCTTCCAGAGGGTTCCAAGCAGAGGTGGGCACGGACAAACAAGATTCTCATCTGGTAAGTCCTCCAATACCGTTTCACTTCCTTGCTCCCCTGCAGCTCGTCTCTCATTCTTTTCCCATTGCTGGCACCTCATTACTTCAGATAGCAGGGGTTTATCATAGACTTCATGACTATTCCAATTCAATCACCCCCCCCCCACCCTTTAGTGGTCGACAGAGAGACCCAAAGGCTTATCGCTCAGGAAATATCCCTTCTCAGGGACAAGGGTGCAATTCGGGAGCTTCGGGACCTCCAGGGTTTAAAAGCAATGTGTTCCTGGTTCGCAAAAAGACTGGGGAACAACTTCCAGTTATAAAGCTGACTGACGGCCGCTTCAGAATGGAAGGAATCCATGTGCTTCGACACCTCCTAAAAGATGGGGATTGGTTCACCAGACTAGATCTGAAGGAGGCAGTCTTACAGAGTTGGAGTTATATGTACTAAGACTGTTGTTTCTGATTAGTTGATCAGTTTACAATGTTTTTCCTTTGCTTCTATGAGGTTCAATAAAGAAAGAGATTCAAAATATTCGCCTTATTGTATAACCATTTGTGATCATGTTTCCAGTATAATAAATACACAGATACAGTGGTAATAACACAGTCTAATACACATAAAATAACTTTAAAAACACCAGTGACCCCCCAATTAGTGCAAAATACCAGGAGGATGATTAATTAGAATCCCAACCAGAAATCAGGGAAGAAACAACCTCTTAAAAATAGAAGAGTCTATAACAGTGCTCTCCTTAAGGCACACCTAACAGTCCAGGATTTAGGTATTACTCAGGTATGTCTAAGATGTTTTCATTTTTTAAATTTGCAACACCTTAAACGATACCTAAATCCTAGATTGTACATGTGTCTTGAGGAGAAGGTTGGGGAGCACTGGTCTATAGGAAATAACGCTGCACAGCGCTATCTAGTGATTTATTTAAATGGGATATATTTTTTATATTATATATATATATTCAAATAACCAAACAGTATTCCACTTGCTGATGTTGACAAAGTGGTATTATAAGCTTCTGTTTGGATAAATATGTATTTATTTGACTATTTAACATTGCGTACAGGCATGCAATGTATGGGGTGGGGGTGAAGCACCCATTTGTGAAGTATTTTTGCTTTGTTACAAATAACATAGCATAGGACCCACATCTTAGGCTAAGGGCAAGCAGCTCTCATATTTGTACTTATTTTCAGGGCATTTATACATACCAATAAGCAAAAGGGCAGTCTGGTCACCATACCTTATAACATGTTAGTATAATACTTCTTGAAAATTTAGCACACAGCCTTCACTAGAAGGCCACAGATACACATTGTGCGTGATGTCATACTAAACACCCATAAGTATAAAGCACAAGCATGAAGGTTGTGTACATGTTACAAAAGCACAAGATTATGCAGCATGTACACAAACAAAAGACAAGAGCCACTGATGTTTGTAATAGAGTGTAATTGGATATGTACATGTATGGATACAGAGTCCCCTTCATACAAATCTTACATGGTAAGCACCAGTACAGTGAGGCCTGACGAGTCTTGTGAGGCCCAACAGTATCCACTGCTTGAGAATAATTATGCACAACCATATTTTCAGTGTACTATTTAAATATATGTCATACATGTCACACTTATACACACTACACAGATTGTTGTGTACATCAGATAAACATAACGATACATCACAGTTCTGCATTTATTTGCATAGTACCAGCAGTACTCATGTACTTCGAAAAGGCACACAGATGAGTCATACCAAGTATACAGAAAAATACATTTTATGTATATTACAGGCATTTCATGGAGTGAATAAATATAAAATAACTGTGAAAAAATTATTCCATTGGCCAGGGATGTGCAAAATACAGCACATGTTTATCTCTAGCATCCTTCAACAGCCAAACATTGGCTGAAAATTGTTTCAGATGTAGACAAACCCTGGCAGGTCACAAGCGCCTTTGCTGTGGCCAATAGGTTACTCGTTTCCTTGGACTGAAATCCAAGTTTGTCCTCTAACATCCACATACAATATATCCAAGGACATATTAGTCCCTTCTGAGCTGAGGGTTCCAGTTAAATTACAGTTAATGCATTCATAAAGACACACACTGCACGCTACAAACAACCATTATGTACAGCATTGCTTGATGGGAAATCTTACCACCCTCCCTTGTAATCCTTGATATTGGAATCCGTCCAAGCTTTACTGCTGCTGCAATCAGCAAAATTTGATTTTTTACGAGTGACATTGCTAAGTAAGAAAGATTGTGACCAGTAAAAAAGAAAGTGAGACTTTCACTGTTCAAGTGTTTTACCTATTTCACAATACTTTTTCTTGAAATCAATTACTGGCACTGGTTACAAGTAATTAAAAGTAATTTTCAAGTGAGATTCCTACAAAGTGTGCAGTGTGGGATCAGCCTATTAACCAAGACTTACAACGGTAATACTGCTCAAAACCAGTAGAGGGTGCTGGCTCAACTTGCTTCACAAACAAGATATCCATGCCTTTATTAATCACTTAAAGCCAAAGGTAGTTTTCCTTCATTAACTTATCACTACTAGCACAATATATTTTCAGTACTGAGCCAATAAAGGGCAATAGTCCATGCCCTTTGTCCAAGGTGATGAGACAGATGATGCCTCTGTATAAAATGCTGGTGGTTATTTGTCCCCATGTGTGCACTTCACAATCAGGATAGTAAAAACAAATAAGAGTCCAGTGGATTTCTGCGGTAAAAGTGTGAGTCCGAGCAAGGTGTCAGGACTCCAGTTTACATTCGAGAGGAAGGACCGGACAATTCATAAAATAAAACATATGCATCGCTGCTTTTAACCTGGCTGGAAGACATTGGCGTAACTCTGAAAGAGAAAGAAGGGGTTCTTACTCAGGTGATGGTGGATATACAAGAACACATTATATGAGGAAAGTGGTGGGTGCTTTATGAAAACTGAAAGAAAGTAACGTAAACAGGGTATCTATAGTTTTAAATAAAAAGGAAAAAAGAGAAAATAAAAAGGAAGGCATATGGAAAAACATATGAATTACCTTGAGTCGTTAAAGGTGTACCATTCACTATTATTAGGGTTCTTGCAGTATGCAGTGTAATGTCCTCCCATGGTAGTGCCCGAGTGATTAGACACAGCATACAGATTATATTTAGCTTGAGCTGCAGGATGATGGGATAGGAGAGGTTAACAGACCAAACTGAGAAAAACAAACACATTAAAAGCTACATGGACAGCCCAAAGGAAAAAAGCCATGGACTGAGTTTTAATTTCTATGAACTTACAGCTTGGTTCAGATGCAAATTCACGCAAGTCCAGGTCTCTGAGAGGGAAATTTACAAACGAGGAGAGTTTACTGCTTCGGATACGAGCTTCTGAGAATCGCTTGAGATCTATAAGAGGCCTCAGTCAAGGAAAAGAACGTAAAACAATGGGATTTCCCATAGTACAGAGAGAAGAAGAAAAAGTTATGCATACAGGTAAAAGAACAAGTGTGACTCTTATTAAGGATACGAAGCACAAGGAATTTAGGAAATTTCTGGATGGTGAATTTCTTGGTGCATCGTCTTCTAGTTTTACATCTGCAGCATGTCTGTTATAAAGAAAATGCCAGACAGTAAGTATGATTTTTGGAAATAAAACACACATAACGGAATAACCCAAGCCTCATTGTGAGACAACTGAGACGTTAGCCAACTAATTTACCTCACAGACAGAGTATCTGTTTGCAACATTTTGCCTAAAATAGTGACGTGTAATTTGAATTCCAATTTGTGGCCATTATTATTGACCTTGGAAAGGCGCCGATTGCCACATTAAGATGAGCCCAGACCTTTCTAAAAAGGCAGTTGAATGAAGAATTTTTGTAGTACCGACTACTGCAGTTACTTTAGTACCTATGAGTGCATGCTGTCAATTTAAATGGTGTGCTTAGATCAACCATATACATTGAACATGAAACTCATCAGTCTTTTGTACACCCTTTACATCAATATTTCACCTAAGTTATGTATTCTTTTTGTTAAGTTACCCGGTTTGCTAGTAGCTGGTTTATTGTGACTGTTCCCGTAAGGGTCTAGGAGTGAAAGAGCGATAACTTTCCGGTAGGAAATTAATCTACTAGTACTGCCACACATCACGGGCTATGAACATATTCCACTAATTTTATACCAAATAATTCCAGAACAGTTACACAGGAGTAACAAAACAAAAAAACACAAACCTATAAGCTGATAATCACAGGTTTCAAATAGAAAATGATATCTACATGAAATCTGTGTAATTATTGACAAATAGGATAACTATACTTATTTTAATTAGTAAAACAACGAACACAAGTTTCCTTTAAGGAATTCACATTCTCAGTATCTTTGGGTGCAGAAGATGCACAAATGCAGTACAGTTCACACTTACTGGCTTTTCTTCTCCATCTAAGACATCCTCTTTGGTAAAGAGACGGATGCAATCCATTAGGGAAACTTCAGGTAAACTCTTCTGTAAATAGGAAAGCAATTATCAAAATGTTGCAAGGATATGTGGCGCATGATATAAGGAATCTTGTGGCAAATCATTTTTGAGCAGGACATTTATTTACACAGGATATTGATTACGTGAAATCATTACGTGTTACTACGTGCTCAGACTCAATAATGAAAAAACAGGAAGAAAAAGGGGAATAAACAAAACAGATACTACACGGCCTACTAATGGAATACTTTCAAACTGGATGGGCTAGTTTCCTGAAAAATCGACACAATTATATACGCCTGCATCATTATTTGTATGCTTTAACCGAGTCAACGTATTCATCAGCATTCCTCAGTATTCCTGAGGTCTTCTACACAGAGAATCTGCTACTTCACCCAAACACCTGGCTTCAGGAGATGCGTGTTTCGGCGCAGGTTGCTGCTTAGCAATATGAGAAGCTCTAACAAACAAAGATTCCTTCAACACCTCACCGTACACAAGGGAGAGGCCTCCTTGTTACACTATAATTGCCATTTATATATAAACACATTTTACAGACACTCTCGTTAATAACCCCATTTTAGAAACCGTAACTAAAACATACATTAGCTTTAATAATGTGATGTCCCTGAAACTAAAGGCAGGTCTTGTCACTTTGATGACATCTGTTTGCCAGTGCTTCAAAATAATAGCTTCTAACACGTGCGCCACATTTGTCAACAGTGGATTCTCCAGTGAGAAGGTACCTTGGGAATGGGAAGGGACAGGTCCCAAAAGGGGTCAAACACGGTAGAACAATATCCACATTCCATACAGGTGAGAGAACTTTTCAGCTGCCCTACGAACAGCTCTATAGAGAAGAAAACAGAAGAAAAAAAGTTACTATTGCACATTTGTAAAAATAACGCTAACATATTCACAGACCTATTCTGTGCATAACTTTTACACATTTGCAAAAAAATATTTTCTGAACATACTTTGCTGCCTACTTGCTATAATAACGCAGATATTATTATGTAAGCACATTTTGGCAAGAAAACCAAGTACACTTCCCCAAACACATGCCTTATATTACAGTACATTATAACCATCTGTCCAGACACTACATACTCTAAATTATCTATACTTTGTATGTGTGCGACTGTTTATATATATTATAATTATAAATATATATACACATACACACACAGTAGATGTTATAGCGTGTAGATTATAAAATGCATTCATAGGTTCTCGTGAAAAGTACCTAAGCCAATTCACTATATTAAAGGGAAAAAAGCCTATTTTATTAATATCCAAAAGTAGTATGTATTTTGAGGTGTTTTGAGAACAGGTGGGCAAAGATCAGTTTGTGTCAAAATACATTTGATTCATACTTCAGTAAATTACAGTATACCACTGAGGACAATATGTTTAAGAGTGTAAGAAGAGTCTAGGAGAGGGTAAGACTAAAAGTGATATTGTCTGGGGAGACCATCTGTGAGGTTCAACCCATTATTGAAATCGAGAAACTTATTAAGATTCTTAACTAATGAAGAAAGTCGTCATGGTCATAAAAACAGAGAATGGATGCAGTTTGAAGCAGAAACAAGTAACTTATCACAGTAACACTAAAAATTAGGAAGGTGTACATTCATACATGCAAAAAAATATAAAAAAATGAAAGCAAGTCCCATATTTTCAAAATGGATTTTGGATCGTAATGTGCCCACATCCATGTGTTTTAATATTTTCTGTGGTTCTTAACGCCTTTTCTTATATACAACTTGCCTACAATCCTGCTGTCTTCCCTCTCCAAGTATCGTTTCCACATTTGTTTGGCCTTTTCAGTATCACTGGTAAAATATCAGAAAAAGGGAACACAGGATTAGAAACAAAAGACATCAAACATGTTACCAACCAAACAAGAAAGGGATCTGTGAATTGTGAAGCATTATAATACAACAGCAGCAATACGTTCTGTATACTGGCACCTATATCACCTGACATATGGTTCAAGGTGTAAACAAAAGGTGTTACAAATCCTCAATGGTTACTTTTTTCACCAATATATTAAAAGTAATGCTACAGGTTTTTTTGACAGTGCATTGAACTAATAATTGTGTTGGGCCTATATGGGATAACTACGGTAAATAAATGATAAAGACCAGCACGAGAATCACAAAAGCATGTCATTTCATATGTATAAGAAAAACAATAATTTTTTTTTTTTTTTTTACAAACACACTAGAAATGTGGCCCATAGCATACATTGATACAAAGCATGAGAAATACAAAAAGGTGTTTTATGGAAGTTTGTATGCGACAACAGCAACAAAACAAATCCTGTTTTGGATTTCCATCTCAGCATGATGGAGCCCCAGTACACAAAGCAAGGTCTATAAATACATGGTTGGATGAGTTTGGTGTGGAAGAAAAATACCCTAGAACAAACAAAGCTATTTCTTTGTGCTTTTGGAATGAACAGCAATCTTTGTGAATTACCAAAAACACTACTGCAGGAGCAGTCCATGTCATAATGAGAGCTCTCTGATTTGAGGTAAGAGGAGAAACCCGGTGTTAGTAATAATTATGTAAAAAAAAATAGTTTTACTTTAGTCATTAACAAACGCATGTTAATTTTGTGAGTCACTGTCTTAATTAAAGGATTCTTGCTTTCCCGTGGAAGCAGCATTAGAAGCTACAAAATGAATAGAGGGAACTGATCTTAGCTATGAGAAGAGGTCAGCTGGATTGAGTTTATTTCAGCTAGAAGAGTAGCCCAACAGGTGACCTCTTCATAACATAGAAATATAGACAAGGCCCGTATGAGGACCTTGCCAGGAAAATGTCCTCCTCAGACAGAGCAAATAACAGGCCACCTGTTATGATTAGAGCCGACACGGGCAGAAAAGCTCTGGAATGCATTACCTACAGAGAAGGTGACCACAATCTGTCATGCAGCAGCTGAACACGTCTCCTGCCATGTAACACGTCAGGGCTGGCTTGGTGAACATCATTTGGGAGGGTCATACGAGACCCCATGCACCGAAAGCATTCTAATCAATTTTAATGGAGTGCTTTCCTCCCACCGAATGGCTGCTTCAAGCAGCCAATCAGTGGTGAGAATTGTCATATCTCAGGGGAGGAAGAGGGGAACAGCAGCTCCTCTCTAAGGTATGTACTTTATTATTATAAGTACATACATATATATTACATTAATATTATGTTTTGGTGACATTTCTGGGGCGTTATACTGTCCATTAAGGACCCATTTAGTTCATAGCCCCTATAACTAAACCATAGGTTTTATATATGGTAAAGAGAACTTGAAAGTTCAGTTATGATGTAACAAAGTATTAATGCAGCAGGAAGGAACAGCAGCCGCTCTACCATTACTAATTACAATAAGAAATTCCAGTTACGTAACAAGGAATGAACCCGTGGACAATTTTGGCAGGGAGAACGATGAAATCCCAAGTATGGCAGAACTCCAGGTACTTAATTTGTTTTAATTAAGTTTCTGGTGCCACTGTGTGCAATACAAATTATCCTTACAACAACAAAATATCTCAGCAAAGTTTTTCAAAAACTACATGGACTATTAAACATTTTCTTTTTGCATTTTGTATGTTGCAAAACTGAAACTTCTAGAAATTTCTACTTTGGATATACTAAAAGCGCTTCAGCATTGTAATATGCAATTAGTTTATACTCACGGCATGTGGTCAAGATCCTGGCAGGTGGGTTTGGGTCGGACGGTCACCCTATTGACCTCGTTATGCAAACCGTCCAATAGAAATCTTAAAAATTCCTGAGCATCCTGCTGGCTGTAGGAAGAAAAGATCAGTGTTCAGCGTATGTGGGTTATCATATTGCTATGAACGTAACTGTGATAGCAAGAGAAGCCTGGATTTTGCTGGATGTACGTCCACTTGTTCATGAGGGACTTTTGGAGGAAAGAGCCAAACATACATTTAACAGAATCCAACCTTGTAAAAACATACCCATAGATGTGTTTTTATGCTACACTAGAATGCTGGCCACGTAGGCGATACAAAGCAGATAAAGATGCCTGCCTCCAAATGCCAACAATATGTTGCCTATGTGGTGGCACTTTCTTTGGGTGCTGGTTCATTGGGTGTCCCTTTAAAAGTCTCACTAATATATCGGGATTAGATTCTGAAAACATAATTTTTGTTGCTTACTTGTATCCCATGAAGCGTGGAGCATATTTCTGAATTTGAGTTTTAAACTCCGAGGGGCTGACAATTTCATTGATTGAACATGTCCACATGGCACGAAGAAGACGAGCAAACTCTGAGGGAAGGAGACAACAGAGCTCATAAATATAAGGACATATTTATTAAATATAAGAATATTACATGTTATTGCAGGGATTATTCCAGCTCCTACTTTTGTTTGTGTTCATCCCTGACCTAAATGCTATACCCGCACATCTCCCTAAACGTACGTCCCGCATGTCAATGTTTTTATACTGCTTTTAGGCGTGTCTATGACTCAACCCTTGTTGTCCTAGTTACTGTTTTTTGGATATCCCTCATAACAGCTAGGTGCGTCTGTGTGTATGCATGCTGCAGTGTGTGTGTCAATTTGTTTGTGTGACTCACTAGAAATGATGGCAAATATGAGTTTCATATGTACAGCTGAGTGTATGCTCCATTATGTATTTTTATAGTTGTGAAAGTATGTCCCTGATTTTTTTAATATTTTACGTGCCTGTAGATATATTCCTACTAAAAATATTAATGGTATCCACGCTCCTTACTGCCTCTGGCAAGCTATACAGTGGCTCCAACAACCTCAGATGAATAACGTGTAGAAATTCACTCTTCACAGATAATAAGAATTATACATAATGGCTCACAATTGTCTGTCTCTCCATCTATGTCTAGATTTTGTAGACTTTTCACCTCTCTACATATCCCTCTATGCTAGGGGCATCCAACGTGCGGCCCTCCAGTTGCTGCAGGACTACATCTCCAATAAGGCTCTTTCAGCTAAGGGGCTGGCTGAGGAGTATGGGAGATGTAGTCCTGCAGCAGCAGGAGGGCAGCAGGTTGGACGCCCCTGCTATGCCTTGGCCCTGTGTTCATATCAGCAAATCCATATGACTCAATTTTGAAATTATTAAATTACCAAAATTTAGAAAATATTTTGAGTGTTACTCTTTTACTATACAGCTCCATAGCCCGAGTATAGTTGACCTCCAGTAAGCGTTATATTACAGTTATATAACAGTTATATGTATATGCTGTACAAGTATTAACATATACAGTTTGTACACGTGTGTCTACAGCATACCCTCCATGATTGCAGTATTACAGGTTTTTGAGTTCAGGTCCCGTCGATAAGTGTTCTGCAGACAATAGTCCCTGAGATCCTTGGTGTTACTCAGACATTGTAGTATGGAGTTCATGAAGCACTGAAATATAAACACACAGTGTCAAAGTGCAACAGAATTCAGATTTAGGCTAACAGGAAGTCATTTTGGAGACTTCCTGCCTGCTCTAAGATTGCATTAAAATTCCTATTGTACACCACGCTGTAATTCCTCTTACTAAATACATCCCAAACGAGGTCCTTCCGCTTCCCCACCAACGAGCTGGGCTTTTCTTTCCTCCTCTCATTCATGCTTACAACAACGTCGCTGTAAAAGCTAAATTACCTCATCCTCGCCTGACAGTTTATCCCCTACTACCTCCGGTAGTGAAAGAACATACTGGCCCATGCTCTTCCTTTACCAGATTTTGCAAGCCTTCTTGCTATGCATTTGTGAGTTTCTGCCATTTTAACCTAATCAATTAACAACCAACACCCCAGGTATAATATGTTTGAAGAAGAGGCGTTCAAGGTATCAGATATAGAAAAGGGTTACATCTTTACCAAATTTGCTCTTAAACCCCTCAGTTAATGTCATATCCATCAACTTGTAATTCATACTGAAATATTAAGTCTAGTTCATCCGACACTCCATCTTTGAAACCAGTTAACCAGTTACAGTGGTATTTCCATATTTCAGAGGATATATATTTGTACGGCAATGGCCTTCCCAAATTTATAGTATGTCTTACTTTGTAACGTTAATCTACCGGTGCGTGTATTGGTGGAACGTACAGTGCTGCAGATAATGTCGGGGTTTTATAAATAATGGGGGGGGGGGGGATCAATAATCAGTTACTAATGGGAAAATTCTGTGGCACCAAACTCACCGTATTTCCAAGATTCCTCAGGCCAACCAAACCCTGTACTGACTTGACCGGCTGAAACAGAGAGAAAAAGCGTTAGAGATGCAAAATTCAATCTGTTAGGTATGGAGCATAAATCAAAGAAAACAGCAAAAAAAAGATACATGAAGAAGTACAAAACATAATAAACATAATAATAAACAAAAAATTGTGTGAAGAGCAAACGGATGAGTAACGACTCATAACACAGGCATAAAAAACAGCTTTATCATCCAGGTGCTTGGAAAACATGATTTTTTTAAAAAACAATTTCCAGGTAGGCCAGAGACCAAGTAAAAATAGCATTAAAATTGGGTAAAATATAGAGAATCTAGCACACTGTTGTGCATTCTTGTTTTTCTTATATAAACACACTAAATGTAACAACCAAATAGGCCATTCCAAAACAAAAAATTCTGAAAATAGTCATTGCTCCATTAACCCTTGAAACTGCAGTGGACTGGTTCCCATAAAACTCGGCCAACCCATCACTTTTAAATGGAATATGAAACATTGCGCTGCGGCTGTTACAATTTTGATCGCCATTATCAGCTCTTGACACAACTCACCCACTGGGAGCCAGCAGTATTAAAAGTGTTACTCCAAGCATTAATTACACTCACTGGTATATTAAGCAAATAAACCTTTTCACATAGTTGTAATTTTTGCCTTATTAGTTTAATTACACATAACAAAAAAAACTTTTTGGGGAAAAAAAAAAAAAAGCTTTTTTCAAATTTCTATTGGAAGAACAATCAGTGCCTGCTGTTGTGTCACATGACGATTAAGCGTTCCCAGCTAAATACATGAAGTAGACGATTAGCATCTACATGATAAAGAGTTTAATCAGACCCTGGTAGCTCCTAGACTTAATCTCCTCACCTAACATTCAGACCTCAGCTCCTTTCTAGAGTCTGGAACTGGAATCCGCTGGCTGTAACAAGAGCGCCACAATGTCACGGAGTTCACATTCCGCAAGAAGTGATAAAGGTTCACTAAGGCTAACCGCATCGGATTAGTCTATAAAAAGTTCATATTCCATACAAACTGTGACATTGCACCGATATAATCAGAGGGGGCTGTAGGTCAGCAATCTAAATCGCCTAATATGCAATTTAAACCATGGGAAATATACCAGTATTGTTCTGCAGTGCGAAGGGTTAACTGCGCGTCTCCTACATGGCTGACCCTGCATCATGTAAAGTTAATATGAATTATACAGGAGCAGCTTAATGCTTTCATGGAAACTTCCAGTCCAATGAATACAGCCCGGCGAGCCAGGAGGTTTACTGCATTTGGGCAAACGCTGGGGCCGTATAACCAGAAGCGGAGTATTTTAGATTTTATTTGGGTTTTATGACGCTGATCGTTTGTTATATCAGTGCTTTTCTCAATAAAACGTGGAATTGAAATCCCTGCTTGAACAAATGGCTTCAGAACAACTTTACCCACAGCCAAGAAAAAGGCTTTCATCATAATGAATTTGAAAGCATTTGGTTGCCAGTACTCCAAAATAATCTTAGTGACGGACTTTTAAAATTGTTCTTCAGTAGATGTAGCGGCATCATTACATTTATTCATATCCGGGCCTTGTCCGGTGAACCCGTTGGTTGAAGATGCGCCCATCGGTGACACCACTGGCATAGTGACTATTTTACCCCGTCGCAAGTCCAAGGAGAGCCGCGCCATAAACAGCCGCTTTGGGCCCCTCACAGGTCAAGTGCGACATTTCTTAAAGATATGACATTTGTGGCCATAAACACTGGGACCCCAAATTCTGGCATAACTATTCTTTTCATTATACGTTGTTTGGCTCAGAGCTCTTAAAGACCCAGACAGTCCAGAGTAAGTAATATATGACAGCACACGCCATATTGCTGTTGGCGAGAGCGACCATATTGAAAATGTTGAGATATATATATATATATATATATATATAGTGCTTGCAGCTCTGTACAGGCGTAAGCTGTCACTTCCCATTAGCAGCTTTATTCACAATTCTCTGCTTCAAAATAGTTCCTATTAATATTGAGCAGACATCAGCATTTCCCCCAAAATAATGGGGTCTATTCACTAAAGGGGGGAGTTGACAGGAGAGTGGCGTATCAGCGCTTTGACTTCAGTATACATTATGAAGGTCAAACATCAGTGAGCCTCTGAAGCAGGAAGAGATCTGCTGGCCCTGTACAATGTATTGTTAATGTACTACACACTGACAGGTCGCCTTATACAGGGGCAGCTATGCCCTTGCTGCTGCTGCTATTGGCTCTTCACGGTGAAGTGAGGGGGATAAAAGCACAACTCTCCTACAATCTCTCCCCTTAGTGAATAAAGCCCATTACCTCGCACTGCGTTAGTACGGACGGTAACCTGCGCCGCAGACCGGAGATGATACGCGGGAGGACGGAGTTTAACGCGCCGTCATTGTAATAACTGAGGACGGATACATTTATCAGACACTCTGGGTTCTCTCACCTTGGTTCTGTGCAGCATGAAGTCCACGATATTGGACAGTATGACGGTGCCGGGGACATGGTGGTCTCTGCGGCTGCCCAAGCCGTGCATAGCGAGAGTGTAAGAGCGCATGGTGCGAGCTGCTGGCTGCTACGACTGGATTACGGTAGGGGCTGCCGGTCACTGCCCGTCCATACTTCAGTCTATTCCCGGGCTTAGTCTTGTTTCGGGTTTGTTAGTTCTGGTTCCGACAGGCGGATCGCTCCTGGTTGTGGGTCGAGGTTGGATCGCTATTCCCGTCCGTCTCGCTGTATCCTCCGGTGAAGTCTTCGCTCCGGGACTCCTTCTTCCTACCGAGCTTTTCAGGTGTTTGACTTCGCAGGTACAGCCGGCAGCACGCGGGCCGAACTCTCGTTACACTCAGCCTCCAAGGGCTCGCTGAATGGAATTTGACATGCTTTTGACGTCATGACACGGGGAGGAGGCTCGCCCAGGTCACACGCTGTTCTCTAGCACAGTCAGAGTACACTGCAGGTGCATGTGTAATACGATCTGTAGTATGCGCTGAAGCCACGGCTGTACACAGGTATATGAGAGTGATATCACTGCTCATTCCGCAACAAACAGTAAAGTCATGAGAATAACGCGCGGAGGCTGCGTTACCCGAGAGACTCGGCGCTCCTCAATGTCACGCACTATTATTCTAAAAAATGCGGGCCCCCGGTCACATTCACAAATGTATGGCACAGAAAGGGCAAAATATGATAGAAATGCTTTCTTCTAATTATCTCCATTTCTAAAAATTCTTCGCATGAGGCAGGTCTGGCTTGCTCAGGGTCAGTTGCGGTGGGGTCGCGTACCGTGGCCCAGCGGTATTAGCGCGGCTGCTCAGTCTGGAAGCAGCTAAGGAAAAACTCCTGCCGAGGTGAGGAAGTGGAGCTGTGAGGGATTGTGGTGCAGTGAGGTGTGATGATAAGAGTGAGAGTGTTAGATTGAGTGTGTGTTAGATTGAGTGTGTGTTAGTGTTCTAGTGAGTGTAGGTTTGTCTGCTACTGCATATATTACTTACTGGGAGAACTTGGCTTTAAAGAGGCAACCTTTCCTCTTCCCTCCTTATTTCCTCTTTCCCATCTTCTCCACCTCAATCTCTACTGCCCACCTTTCCCTAAATATCACAATATTTGCCCCGACCTTCCCGTCAGGTAACATATCAGTAGCTCCGCCATCTGTCCCTTAAATTTCCCACAGAGTACTTTAGTGATGTATGATCTGTTGGTGTCATCCTTTGCAAACACTATCATTTAAAATCAAATTTGTGTGTTTTTTTATTTGGGTTTTACTATCACTTTTTTTTTCCTGGTGTCCCAGCAGCTGTTGGCATCACCTCAGCTCTGATTGATCAATCTTTACGTATTACGTGTTAATGGGCTGTCACTGCAGACCTTGCAGCTAAAACCAGGCTTACATCCTGACAAGACCACCAACACCAGATGCTGTCTGCTGAGACTACAAATCTTCAGATCACTCCTACGGTTACTTTGGTTCTTCTTCCCACAGCCACCTAACTTGCAGTAAACGAGTGGTGTCATGGCGAGCCCGCAGGGCCTACTTGGCCCTTCTATTGCGATCACAGCCAGCTACATTGAAGCTTTTTTTTGAGTAACTTGCAGAGCTACCATGGATATAAAAAGTCTACACACTACTGTTTAAATGCCAGGTTTTTGTGAAGTTAAAGAATGTGACAAAGATAAATCATGTCAGAACTTTTTCCACCTGTAATGTCACCTATAAACATGAACAATTCAATTGCAAAACAAACAAACAAAAACAAACTCACAATAACCTGGTTGCAGGTTATTGAGTGCACACCCTTAACACCTTCAGTCTCCTATGGACGTACCGTTACGTCCATAAAACGCATCCCAAGAAACCCCCATGGAGGTACCGGTACGTCCTGCCCTTCTTGCAGGGACACATCCCTGCCGCTACACGGGAGATCAGGCCTGGACTCCCTCATGACAGCAGAAGCCAGCATTGCTGGCTTTCTGCTGCCTGATCTCCTGTAACAGCTTATAATGCTCAAAACGAGCGATCAGGCATTCCCATTCCGGTCGCATCACTGCTGACGTCACACGGAAGTTCACTGGAGGACAGGGTATCCCCTACATGGTCTGTCTAGACCCTGCTGGGATATCCGATCACTCCGATGAGGCGATCATCATAGACATTGGAATCTCTTTTTCCAAGTCCGTGGGGACTTGCATATAAATCGCAGTGTGATCAGTGCCGGGGATCGCAGGGAAGTGATTTTTTTTAACAATACAGTAAATAATAATAAATAATAATAAAAGAAAAACAATAAAGTGAGCTAAGTGATGTCATTGTGACATCACTGGCATTAATAACATGTTCAGGAGGTCCCTAAGAGGACCTCTTACCATACTGCACTGATATCACTGCAATTTGAAAAAATTAAAAAATTATATAAAAGATAATAATATTAAAAAAAACCTTACATCTCATTACCCTAACATAACATCTTAAAGGTATAACCCTCCAGTCCCCGTTCACAACCCCCAAACCCCTTAAGCCATAAGCATAAAAATTTTATGAATAATGTACACCTTATAGTATGTTCCCTATAAGTGCTGGGAAAGTATGGAAAATCTATATAAATGAGGTATTTCTGAAATCAGGACACCTGAATTGATAAAGTTGCAGGCGATTTTCCATCACTTTACTTAATTCGTGAGGATTCAGAGGGGAAAATGTATAGAAAAACTAGTTTTTTTTTTTAAATTTTTGCTAGTTTTTACTAAAAACTCATCCAAATTTTTCAGCTAATTATCTAACTATGGTATCAAAATAAAGCTCTATCTCTCCTTGAAAAAAAACAATGTATAGTTTACATGGGTACACTCTTCACAGGAAAGGAGAATAATCGCTGAACTGACATACCGCAAAATGGCAAAATACCCATGAGACTGAAGGGGTTAAACTAATACTTTTGTTGAAGCACTTTTTGATTTTATTACAGCAATCAGTCTTTTTGGGTAGAGGGTCTATTAGCATGGCACATCTTTATGCAGCAATATATGCCCACTCTTCTTTGCAAAAGCGCTCCAAATCCGTCAGATTGCGAGGAAATCTCCTGTGCACAGCCCTCTTCAGATCACCCCACAGATGTTCAATTGGATTCAGGTCTCGGCCAATCCAAAACCTTAATCTTATTCTGGTGAAGCCATGATTTTGTGGTTTTGGATGTGTGCGTTGGGTCGTTGTCGTTGAAAGGTGAACTTCCTCTTGATCTTCAGCTTCCTAACAGACGCCTGAAGGTTTTGTGCCAAAATTGCCTGGTATTTGGAACTGTTCATAACTCTCTCCACCCTGACTAAGGCCCCGGTTCCAGCTGAAGAAAAACAGGCCCAAAGCATGATGCTGCCACCACCATGCTTCACTGTGGGTATGGTGTTCTTTGGGTGATGTGCAGTGTTGTTTTGGAATTATAGCCAAAAAGTTCAACCTTGGTTTCATCAGACATAACACATTTCCCACATGCTTTTGGGGGGGTTTTGTGTTTGTTTTTACAAACTTCAGCTGGGCTTGGATGTTTTTCTTTGTAAGAAAAGGCTTCCGTCTTGACACCCTACCCCATAGCCCATTCATATGAAGAATACGGGAGATTGTTGTCACATGTAGCACACAGCCGGTACTTGCCAGAAATCCTTGCAGTTCCTTTAATGTTGCAGTAGGCCTTGTAAGCCTCCATGACCAGTTTTCTTCTCGTCTTTTCATCAATTTTGGAGGGTAATGGTAATGTCTCTTTTGTGCCATATTGTCTCCGCTTGATGATGACTTCACTGTGTTCCATGGTATGGAAATGCTTTGGAAATTCGTTTGTACCCTTCTCCTGACTGATATCTTTAAAAAACGAGATCCCTCTGAAGCTTTGGAAGCTCTCTGCGGACCATGGCTTTTGCTCTGAGACACAACTAAGCAAATGTCAGGTAAATCCTACTAGAACAGCTGAACATTATATGTGATTAACTTCAAATAATGGCGGGTGTGTAATGACCTCTATTTAACATGAGTCTGAATGTGATTGGTTAATTCTGAATACATCCGTAGCCCCAGAGTTTTTATTTCCCTCCCTCAAAGATTGTTTTGCAATTGAATTGTTCACATTATAGGTCACATTAAAGGTGGAAAAAGTTCTGGCATGATTTATCTTTGTCTCATTCTTTAACATCACAAGAACCTGGCATTTTATCAGAGGTGTGTAGACTTTTTATATCCACTGTAGATGCAAGTAAATTCACTGAACATCATACAGGGGCGTACCTAGAGTATTTGGCACCTGGGGCGGATCCTGTATGTGGCCCCCCCCCCACATACACTTTAAAACTGCATAGCTTCTACCGTTATATACCGGCGCAGACACTGAAGGTGGTACAGCATTACTGTTATTATATACTGAGGCAGACATTGACAGTGGTACAGCGTAATCCCTATCACTATACACTGAGCCAGGCATTGACAATAGTGCAGCATAACTCCTATCACTATATACTAAGCCAAACTTTGATTTGATGTAGGCCTACCGCTTCATTGTCTGGCTTAGGGATGCCCTGAAACAAATTCTGGACTGAAACCGAAAATGCAGCATTTACCTGGCCGAAACCGAATATGACCCCCCACACCATAAAAAAAATCTAACACTTTTATTTAAAGTAAGAAACACACCAAAATAGGACAAAACAATTAAATAACAATATTAATAATATATATATGTAACCAAAGAAAAAATGGGCACTCACGGGTCTTTGCAGTAAAGTGCATTAAACACTAGTTTATTTCAATCAGCACGGCCAACGTTTGGGACCACCTCCGGTCCTTTCTCAAGGCAAAGACCCGTGAGTGCCCATTTTTTCTTTGGTAACATTTTTGGAGCACCCGGACAACTAAAAGCCTGTGTATATTAACAATATTTCTGTGCAGCCGCTCCCTTTGGTTTGTGTATATATATATATATATGATTGTTAACAGCAATCACATTCCTATCATGCCCAGGCATACCCAGATTCCAGGATATACTGGCAGACTTGGCATGATAGGAGTATGATTGCCCTATCTACCCCTTCTCACTCCCTTCTGCCCTATCTACCCCCTATCCCCATCTCACCCATTCTCCCTATCTACCCCCGCCTAACTATCTACCCTCTCCCTCTTTGAAGTTCACTTACCTTTCAGGAGTCCTGCAGTGGGGGTGCAAGGCCTCTGTCTCCCAGCTCTGCCACTGTATGGAACAGTATAGAGTGATGGGAGTTATGATGAATATAATGAAAAATTCATTGGAAATGGTACAGCATAACACCCATCACTCTCACACACTTACCAATCCACACACATACCAATCCACACATATATACCAATCCACACATACCGTATTTATCGGCGTATCACACGCACTTTTTTAACTAAAATATGAAGCTGAAACCCTACCTGCGTGTTATACGCCGATAAATCCGGTGTCGCATGGGTCGCAACTGAGGCAGGCGGCGGCAGCAGAAAGGAGCCTGGATTTCTGCCAGTCAGGGGGGCCCAAGGGGTGCCGAGCGGTTGCTGAAGACGACCGCTTGGCAACTCTCGGGCCCCCCTGACAGAAATCCAGGACTCCTCTGCTGGCGGC
>VKOC01018425.1:0-14337 GCA_009364415.1 Spea multiplicata
CTGCCTGCCCCCTTGAGCGTCACTTGCTCTGAAAAAACCTTGTCTTATAATCGAGCAAATACGGTAAATACACAGGACATGGATTAAATACATGGCAAACGAAGGGTTAAACTTGAACTATGCTGCAGATACTATAGATATTGGATTCTTTCATATGCTAAGTGACCACTAGCAGTCAGGAAAACCATTTCATATCCAGGTCATATCCAACACATACATCAATAATAACCCATAGATTCATAACCTCCTTTTGTACATATCTAGAACGGGGAAAGTGCACCCTACAAAAAGAATACAAATATGGCGGCGCAACTTAAACTGTTTGGAAGAAATTGTGAAGTCTGTGATATTCAGTCATAAGTAGCAAGTGTGACATATCTATGGACTTATAATAATAATCATTCACAAGAAATTCCTAAATGCATGAATTATTGCTGTGGCGAGCACAGAAGGGACGATAAAATGAAAATTAATTATTTTGACTGATATGTTTCCACAACACAAGGGGGAGGTCACTTATGGTTCCTATAGGTACCTCTGGGCCGGCTTGGAAACTCGAGATAAACTGGAAAAGGTATAAAGTTAATGAGAGGAAATTGGTCAGTGTGCTTACTAGGGGCCAAGGTCTAATTTTGAAAAGTCGGCATTTTTCCTTGCCGGAGCCCTACGGACAGAAAAACTGTTACTTTACCATTCAAGTGAGTAGTTAGGTTTTCTGTAATTTCTCCTTTTTATTTTATCTGTTTGGTGTAAATAATCTGTTTATCATCTTTTTTGTATGCACTGGGACTATTTTTTGTTCATAATAAATATTCCTTTATTAAGTTCTGCCTTTGTCTGGTAAAGACTCACGTTACCCGATGAGACCATTTTAATGGTAATTTGAGTTCACCTAATTATTGTGTTAAGATATATTGTGTGAATTTTTAGTCTAATTCGCTTGGGAGACCAAGGCAACCCATTTATAAATTGTCTTGGTGATGGCAGTGATATTTGTATTTTTATTACTATTTCCGGTCTAGGGCAGGCAGACCAAGTCACGCGCCCGCTTGGAGTAGGGTGCGTTCGTAATAAGGACCACATGGGCCACTACATAAGCACAGCTCAGAAGGGCATTGGGAACAACACCAGAAGCTCCGAGCACCAGTTGCTCATAGAGAGAGCAGTTGCCCAAGTCCAAACAAATCGTGAGCACAACCAGGATTGACTAACAGGAAAGCCTACAACTCAATGCCACACATATGGATAAGTGAACGCCTGTCAACAGGACACTAAAGACCTTTCTTAAGAACTCAATAGGAGTATGTAAGACAACACTGGAAGCCAACACAAGACAGCTAGCACAAGTGACCATCAAGTGTGGCATTTACCAAGGTGATGCACTGTCCCCACTGTTCTGCATAGGCTTGCTCTTCAGCTACTTAATCACAAGAACTGGATACTGGTACAAGCTCAAGAGTGGCCACCTCCTCTACATGGATGACATCTAGCTGTATGCCAAGAGCATTTTTATAAAACCCACAAATTCATAAAAAAATAACATTTTATTTTTACACATAGACGGCTGCGGCAGTGTCAGAAGGGTAGATAATGAAGGATTCAGCGGAGCTCAGTATGCAGGATAACAGGACACAAGCCAAGGTACGGTACACAAGAAAGCAACAGAGTCAATAGGGTAGCCAAGGTCAGTACAAGAGGAATCCAACAAGCCGTTTAGCAGATAAGGGTCAGGCAGCAGCGAAGTCAGAGGGAAGCCTGGTAAGTACACAGAAAAATCAATATAAAAGCCCACTCAGGATGTAGCAGGGAAGCACAATAACTGAGCACTGAGCAAAGCTCAGCAAATGGTGGCCACACAAAATATTGACACTTTGGGTCCAATTTGGACATTTGCACTCACTTTTGTTGCCAAGGTTTAGACATTAATGGCTGTGTGTTGAGTTATACACAACAAAGTTTTTTATGAGCAAATCCTACAATTAGCGCTATATCTTCACAAAACTTGTCGCATGGAAAGAGTGAAAATATTGGCATTTTAAAAGCCCATTGGTTGCCTAGTTTTAAAAACTGTATGATTTGATGGGGTAAATCAAATTCGCTGGCTTCAAAGACGTCCCAAATATGGGACATGGGCACAGACTGACCAGATATCCAAATGCTAAAAAATGCACACTTCACAACGGTGGCCTTTTACCTCCTAAATAACACAACAAACCCATGCATGGGGGTTATTGCTGTACACAGGAGATGTTATTGCACACATATAGGGGTGTTGTTTGACAGGGACATATACCAGGTGCGGTAAATTCACACCTGAAGTACAATTTATGTGAAAGGCCGATGGGGTAAATGGCATTGGCCGGCTTCAAAGATACGCAAAATGACCGTTTCTTATTCATAGTACATTTTGGGACAAAGGCTCTTTTTAACATTTTTCATTGTTGCTGTTTAGCTGTAATTTTCTTCTTTCTCATTTTGTGCACCCACACACATTATACACTGCTCAAAATAATAAAGGGAACACTAAGATTACACATCCTAGATCTGAATGAATGAACTAATCGTATGACATACTTTCGTCTTTACATAGTTGAATGTGCTGACAACAATAGCACATAAAAATGTATCAACCCGTGGAGGTCTGGATATGGAGTCACACTCAAAATCAAAATGGAAAACCACACTACAGGCTGATCCAACTTTGATGTAATGTCCTTAAAACAAGTCACAATGAGGCTCAGTAGTGTGTGGCCCGTATGACCTCCCTACAACGCCTGGGCATGCTCCTGATGAGGTTGCGGATGGTCTCCTGAGGGATGTCCTCCCAGACCTGGACTAAAGCATCGCCAACTCCTGGACAGTCTGTGATGCAATGTGGCGTTGGTGGATAGAGCGAGACATGATGTCCCAGATGTGCTCAATCGGATTCCGGTCTGGGGAACAGGCGGGCCAGCCCATAGCATCAATGCCTTCCTCTTGCAGGAACTGCTGACACACTCCAGCCACATGAGGTCTAGCATTGTCTTGCATTAGGAGGAACCCAGGGCCAACCGCACCAGCATATGGTCTCACAAGGGGTCTGAGGATCTCATTTCGGTACCTAATGGCAGTCAGGCAAGCACATGGAGGGCTGTGCGGCCCCCCAAAGAAATGCCACCCCACACCATTACTGACCCACCGCCAAACTGGTCATGCTGGAGGATGTTGCAGGCAGCAGATTGTTCTCCACGGCGTCTCCAGTGACGTCTGTCACATGTGCTCAGTGTGAACCTGCTTTCATCTGTGAAGGGCGCCAGTGGCCAATATGCCAATCCTGGTGTTCTCTGGCAAATGCCAAACGTCCTGCATGGTGTTGGGCTGTAAGCACAACCCCCACCTGTGGATGTTGGGCCCTCATACCACCCTCATGGAGTGTGTTTCTGACCGTTTGAGTGGACACATGCACATTTGTGGCCTGCTGGAGGTCATTTTGCAGGGCTCTGGCAGTGCTCCTCCTTGCACAAAGGCGGAGGTAGCGGTCCTGCTGCTGGGTTCTTGCCCTCCTACGGCCTCCTCCACGTCTCCTGATGTACTGGCCTGTCTCCTGGAATTGCCTCCATGCTCTGGACACTACGCTGACAGACACTGCAAACCTTCTTGCCACAGCTCGCATTGATGTGCCATCCTGGATGAGCTGCACTACCTGAGCCACCTGTGTGGGTTGTAGACTCTGTCTCATGCTACCACTAGAGTGAAAGCACCACCAGCATTCACAAGTGACCAAAATATCAGCCAGGAAGCAGAGCCACTCCTTTATTGTGGGTGTCTTGCCGAGTACAGTGATTCCACCGATACATTTTAGGCCTGCACATTTTTCAATGTTGAACTTTGACATTTGGTGATGCCCTATTTAGTACATCTTTGAGCCTGGCTGATTCAGTGTGCCCTATAAAACCATATATTTTTGAAAACAAGACACCCCAGGGTATTTTTCAAATTCACATTTTACCACCAGCCTTTGTCAGTAGTATTTTTGTGTGTATTTTTCCCAGACATGTACTTTAGGTATGAATTTACAGCTCCTGGTATACTTCACTGTCACACAACACCCCAAATATGTGTTGAGCAACATCTCCTGAGTACAGTGATACTCCACATGCATGGGTTTTGTCAGGTTGTTTTGGGGCTAAAAGGCCACATTTGGGACATGTGCATTTTTCAAATTGGAAATTAGACATATGGTCATCCTTCCCCCAGTGTTAATTGGGACATTGTTGAACCTGGCACATGCCAGTATTTTAGCTCTTTCCTTGCGAGAATTGTTTTAAGATAAAGCGCTAATTTTAGGACTTGCTCATAAAATAATTGATTTACAGTATTTTTTTGGGGGGGTGCCTTATTTTTTGGAATCAGGGAATTCCCTGATGACATCAGATGGGAAAACATATTTTTTACCAGTTCCCCCCCCCAACAGTTTTTTTTGTTTTCATTTATTTTACTAATAACATTGTGATTGGAAAGCTGGGCTCCATTGACTTGCATGGTTGAATGCAGTACCTGTATTCAACCTGCAAGTGGAACCAGAGTTCTCAGGAGCATCTTCGAAACTTTTTCAACTCTTATTTTTTGAAAGGACGTGCCGCCCTCTTGCGAGTGGCAAAATCACTTGCAGTGGCAGTTGTCACGCGGCATCCTGGGGTGGGAGTTCGGTGTTACTGAATGCCTCGCTATCGAGGCATCGTTGATCGCCTCTTAGACTCTTTTAACGCCCCAGGGAGGGGCCAGACATGGCCGCTGATGCTTATCTTAGTGTTGCTGAATGCCTCAACATCAAGGCATTACAGCAACACCGTTTGGGTGCAGAAAGCAAACGTAGATCACTTTCTGCACGCGTTTAAAGCCATGACGGTCCTGGCACGTCAATTGTCATCAAGGGGTCAATCAATTAGATGTTAAACTTTTTTTTAATCCTTGACAACATATTGGTTTCTGCAGGTTCAAATCAGCCAAAACCAATATAACTGACCTCCCTTACCTAAACTCAACCCTACCTACTTAATTGTCCAGCAATGGACAATTACAGTGCTGCCTATGCGGATTGCGTTTTTCCATGAGAGCTATCTTGTAACTTGCCTGAAAAAAAGAGCTGCCGTCGGGTGCAGGGTAAGCACTTCCCAGCACACCTGGTAGTGTTTAAAAAAATTAGTAGCTAATGGAGCTGGGCTGGAAAGTGGCAGTAGAGTTCATTCGAGTTTACTGGCAAAATTAACTCCAAAAATTACCTAAATTAAAAAAAGGATTTAAAAAAAATGGTCTGCATACTGTAAAGATTCCTAGGGCTCTTGTTTGTGAGAGAGGGAAAGCCGTGAGGAGCAAGAGAGTTACGATGGACAGAGTAAGAGCTTTTATAGGGAGGAGAAATGGAGAGTGTGCGTACATGTATGTTTAACTATATGGTGTACGCATTTGTATGCGTACTTAAAATAAAATTGTACAAGTGGAAAAAGGAAGGAGAGAGAGGGGGGGAGGGAGAAGACAGGCAAAGAACAAAGACATGCATGAACATTGTCAATTTACAAATACGTGAAAGTGATTAGCTTAGACAGTGATCATGTGCACAAACATGTGAGTCTGGCTGTAGACTCTGATAATTCAGCCAAAGCGTGTGCATTCCTGACATACACAGAGTTGGAATATTATTTCAGGTATGTCATCAGTTGCACAGGGGTTAGAGTTCATATGAAGGCTGGAGTGTCTCTTTAAGGGTCATAGTGGCTGTAGTCCACAAGAGCCTCAATAAAAACCTTAAATTAATATACTTATTTAAATTGATATTTGTAAATTGTTTAAGTGAGAAAAGAGGAAGAGGAAAAAACAAAGTGTTTATGTGAGAAAACAGAACAGACGTGACAAAATTGCTCTTATTGGAGCGTTAAAAAAATGATTCAGTGATTACATTTTACACTACTTCGCAGAAACCGTCCAGACAGTTCCTGTTTCCGAAATAATAACATGAAAACACACATGTATACAAACTGGAAACAATGCCTTAACTATTGCCCTCGCCTCAAAGATCAGTTGAAATGTCCTTACAGTGTAGTATTTTGCAAAAACATGCAATTACGTGCTACTTTTTCAAAGAACAGCTGCCTCAGCAGATCTAAAGTGACAGTGCACGTCGGGACTCTGGGATTTGTAGTACAGCTTGGTATTCATGGGAGTTGTAGTTTATAGAATGTCAATCATTTAAATGGCTGCAGTCGGGATAGGTAAAGTACTTTTTTTGTTGCACTTGATAACGATGGAAAAATACAAATAGTTCACAGCAGTAGCTTCCGTGATGTCTATCTACGATACATTTATAACCCTAATGGTATACTGAAAGGCTAGAAATGACTCATTTTTACTTTTGTAAATAAATGGAGAATAATAATGGAGAATTAATCCTAATCATAACTCCGGAGTGTCGAAACTTTGTACGCTTCTGTAGATCTGTGAGACATTTCCGCTTTTTTTGTTGTTGTTGTATTCACGTTCAGGAAGCGCTTCTCGTTTCGCTGTTTAGCACTTACTCTGTAATTCCCCCTTTTGTCACCTGATGCTATTTTTTCAAGCCGCACGCAATACTGTTTAATTTGGAAAGGGTTTGAGTTAATGGGAAGCCAAATTATTATCGGGGTTTAAGGAACGTCTGACATTTGACTTTCAAAACCGAAAACCATACGTGTTTACGTTTGTGTTGTTGTTTCTGTGGCTATGTAGTATTATTATAAAAGAAAACAGAACTGTTGAGAGTGAACACATTTTTTTTTATTTGGCATTCGAAACTTGCCTTGGTTTACGCCCTTCGTGTCACTCTCTGGCAACTTTAGCTGTTTTCTAAATTTGTAAATCGGCTTAACCCCTCTGTGACCAGAGTTTTAGTTAGATACTTTTACCGTGTTTATTCTTAGACCATCTGTTCCTTGTTTAGTACACCTATAAAGATTGCATAAATATTACACTTTGTTTATGTATACAAGTACTTGTTTACAGTTTGCTTGTGATCATTTGTATACAATTAAGGTAATGACAAGGAATTTTCAAACCTTAACCCCTTAAGGACCGGGCTCATTTTTCGTTTTGTACCCTGTGGGACCGAGGCTGTTTTGACACTTTTGTGGTGCTTGTGTTCAGGTGTAATTTTCTCCTCACCCATTTAGTGTACCCACATAAGTTATATATTGTTTTTTTCAGGACAAGATGGGCTTTCTTCAGATACCATTATTTTGATCGTATCATCTTATTTACTATAAAAAAAATAAAAAAAACATGGTGAAAAATTGAAAAAAAACACATTTTATGACTTTTATTTGAAAAATCTTTTACTCACCTAAAAAAGCAAGTAAAAAAACTAGCTAAATAGATTCTACTACTTGTCCTGAGTTTAGAAATACCCAATGTTTTTTTGCTGTTTTTTGTACGTTATAGGGCAGTAAGTACAAGCAGCGTTGTATGATTTCCAAATCTTTTTAAACAAATCTGGTCAGTCTGCCTCCATCTCCTCTTTGGAATATCTTTGAAGCCGGTTAACTCAATTTAACCCATTCAAACCATATATTTTTGAAAACTAGACACCCCAGGGTATTCCAAATGCTGTTATTTTAACCCTTTCCATGCACCAATTATACAACTACACTTTGTCAAACTTTGTAATAGTAATTTTTTTCACACAAATTGCACTTTAGTTATAGATATACAGGTCCTGGTATATGTCACTGTCAAACAACACCCCAATGTGTGTTCAGGAACATCTCCTGAGTGCAGTGATACCCGACATGCATGGGTTTGTCGTGTTGTTCCAGATTTAAAATGCCACATTTGGGAAGTGCGCTTTTTTTCTCCATTTTGGTCAGTCTGTACCTATGCCCTATCTAGGCCACTCCAATTTACCCCATCAGCCATTTTTTTTTATATTAGACACCCCTTGGGTATTTGAAGTGCTTTTATTTTAACTCTTTGTTGAGATTTTTGAGAAATTTTAGCACTTGCTCAAAATAATAAACTTTATTTTTTATATTTGTTTTATTTTTTTAATACTTTTTTTATATATTTTTTACACATTTTGCTGGTACTGGATGGTTCATCTAGTGACATCACTGCATAATTATTTTTAAATGTTAGCACATTTTTTTTTATTTTTTTTTCCATTTTTTTTATTTTTTTTTAATATTTTACTAATCACATAGTGATTAGAAAGCTGGGCTCCATTGACTTGCATGGTTGAATGCAGTACCTGTATTCAACCAGCAAGTGGAGCCAGAGTTCTCTAGAGGGTCTGGAGACCATCTAGCGAACTCTCATCTTTATTATTTTATTTGCCGAGCCGCCGCCATCTTACTTGATGGCGAAGATCACCGGCAGCTGCGGCTGTGACCGCTCTCCGGAGCGGTCACAGCCCACCTAAAGGTAAGTGTTTGGTGTCGCTGGATGCCTCCTGATCGAGGCATTCCAGCGACACCATTTAAGTTTAGGAGGCGATCGTTGATCGCCTCCTAAACGCTTTTAAAACGGGCGTCCGCCGCCATACAATGTATGGCGGCTGTTGACGCCCCGGGGAGGGGCCAGACATGGCCCCCGATGCCGATCTCGGCCTTGCTGAATGCCTCGACATCGAGGCATTGCAGCAAGGCCGTTTAAGCGAAGAAAGTGATCCTTGATCACTTTCAAAGCTTATTTAATTTTTTGCCGGTTCAGGACCGTCAAAGGTCATTTAGTGACCTTCTTGTTATGACGGTCCTGAACCGGCAAAGGTCGCGAAGGGGTTAAATGTGTGACTTTTGTATGTTTTTTTGTTTTGCTTTAACACAGTTTCCCTTTTTTGTGTTTGTGTGCTCACACAAATTTTATACAGAATGTTATATAATATATATATATATATATATATATAAATAAAATGAAACAGGGCTTATGATAGTTACTCATAGTGTAATATTTAACAGCAGTAACATTCAACAAACTACAAAGGTTTTTTGTAAAAAAAAAAAAACAAATTTCCATGGGTTAGCTGCCATTGATGGAAAGAAATTTTAATTTATTTTTGGCAACATCAAGGAGTACCTTAATAGTCACAGTGTTATGATTTTGGGCCAATATGCTCAGTTGTATAATATTTTATTTAATTATTTTGAAAATCTTGCATTTCATTTTACCTTTTATATATAATTGTTATGGGTTTTTTTGCATTATTTAAAAAAAAAGTCATGGTACAGCACTCAGCAGTGAAATGGTGCACGAGCCAGGGTACCACCAAGTCCCTCAATAAATCCAAAATAAAGAAGCAGAGGCTCAGCACTCAAGTGATAAGGTGAGTTTATTTCACGCAGGCAACGCTTCCACGCACAGGTCTTTCTCAAGCCTTAGAAACATTAGTGCACACACTCAAGTATTTATGCAACAAGTGATTAAGGGATCGGACACACCCGATCCTACATAACAATTTAAAGTGACAGTGCAAACTGACCAGTCTATATATAAAGTGACAGTGCAAAGATAGCCAGTCAATGTGTATATATAAATAACATTATATTAAAAATCTGAATAAATATGAGAGTGAAGTGATAGATATATATATATATATGTAGTATATCTATTATATAAAAGTGTACACAAGTTTAAAATCAACACTGTACTACAAATACAGACACTATATGATCTGAAGATATTACTGTAACAAAACTGTGGTATGATAATATACAATATTAAAAATCGGTCTGTCAGCGCAGCGGCACAAATATTACATAATCTCAAAATTTACAATAAGGTATTGAATAAACCTACAGGGCCAGCTACGTCCCGGAAAAACCATCAGCCGAGCTAAAATAAAGAGAATCTAAAAGAGATAAAGGATAATGTGTAAGTTAATAAATAAGAATATCATTATATAAAAGTATATATTTCCAAAATAATTTGATTCCCAATCATCCTAAATGTCTCATATTAGGGCAAGGCTTTCACACAAGTTAACAGCTTGGTATTTTCAAGTAGTCTCCCATCCACATACTAACCAGGCCCAGCCTTGCTTAGCTCCCAAGATCAGTCAAGATTGGGTGTATTCAGGATAGTATGGCCATGGGCTCACAAGAATGGCATTAAATCCAGTTCCCTATTAAGTCCATTTGGAAATAATGTATCCAATTCATAAATCCACCATGCTTCACGTTGTTTTAGAATATTAACTCGATCACCCCCTCGTTTATCACTTGAATGCTGAGCCTCTGCTTCTTTATTTTGGATTTATTGAGGGACTTGGTGGTACCTCGGCTCGTGCACCATTTCACTGCTGAGTGCTGCATTCCAACCTTTCTCTTTGTGTATGCTATTTTACCACCTATGGTGGAGCGAGCACCGTGTCCAGATTGGATTTGATCATATTAAGGATGGAGCATATTTCACCATTTTCCACTGTATCTTATACCAATGCTGATGCTAACTCAGAATTCTGGCTAATATATGTAGCGGCAATGGCTTTCTAACTACACCTTCACAAGGCAGTTCTGTTCGTGACCTTGAAAAAATTGGATGCCAATTACATGGAATTACCTTGGCAGAAGTGGGACGTATTCCCCGAGGATTGAGATCATGTCTCCAACCTACTCTTTTTTCAAAATCTACTGAATATGCCACAAGATTTGAAGGTATATTAAACAAATGTTCTATGGACCTTATTCTATTGACTATTGAATTTCTGCACAAAGAAATCTCTATTTGCATTGAAGAAGTTTCTCATCTAGAAGAGGTATGCAATAAATTATATTCAGCAGAAGAATTTGCCTCTTTAAAAATGTCTATGGATGAGCGTATCTCCACTACCTCGGAAGACTGGAACTCCGTCCACCCGTCGATCTGCTAGACAACCCGAAGCTGTACCTAGCACATCCGGCTCAGTGGATATATCGGAGGAATTCACTTTTTCGACAGCGTCTTCTTTTTTAGGGAAGAAAGGGGTGTCCTCCACGCCCCGAAGAGAATTAGACGGGGGGGGCAGAAAACATCAACGCGCCAGGAAGAAACAAGCGGATTTATTCACAGTCATCAGTGAGAACGAGGAGAACAGAAGAGGAGTCACCAGAGACATTAGTTCTTAATTTGTCAGAACACGAACTGGGGGAACATGACCTTAAGGTACTGTCTAAAGGTCTTTCATTTTGTCCTACTAATTATGTGAAACATTTTCAGATGAAAATTTATACATTTCGTTTCTTTAGGAATATTAAACTTAAGGTGTTCTTTTCTAAGATTCCACATCGGACCAATGGTACTGATAATGATAATGTGGCATTTAAATTAAAACAATATGGTTTGAAAAATAAAAGTAAATTTATGCCTCAGATAAATGATGCTCCAGTTGAAGCGTTCATTAAATTAGTAGAGATGGAGCTTGATACACTTATGTCACATAAACATCATAATAGAAAAGGATATAATCTTTCCAAATTGGATAGACAGACTCTTGTAAATTTAGAAACTAATGATAAATTGGTGTTTAAGCCAGCTGATAAGGGGGGTTCACTTGTGGTAATGAATCAGATTGATTATGTTAAAGAAATTGAAAATCAATTGTGATAGTGCCACTTATTGTGAACTTAATGCAGACCCTCTTCCAAAGATTAAAAGGCTAATTTTTTATGTTGTGGACAATGCAGTACAGAATTATGTCATTGATGGAGCCTTAAAGGATTTCTTGATTAAAGAATTTCCTATGACACCTGTCCTTTATATTTTACCTAAAGTACATAAATCATTGACCCGACCTCCTGGGAGGCCCATTGTAGCAGAGTGGACTCTGTATTCAGTCCATTATCTATATTTTTGGATAGGATCTTTCGCTTAAATGCTATGGAAACAGCGGCTAAGAAATTGGGATATAATGGAGCCTCTTTAAAATTCTTGATGGACTTATTACATTTGGTCCTATATGAAAATTATTTTCGTTTTGATACTAGATTTTTTGGACAAATCCGTGGTACAGCTATGGGCTCGAATGTGGCCCCGACCTATGCGGGTATATTCATGGGCATGTTTGAGGAGAAGTATATATATCAACTCCCAGCATACCATCAACATGTTAGAATATGGTATAGATACATCGATGATATACTTTGCATATGGGAGGGCCCATTTGAACCCTTACAGGAATTCTTAGCTAATCTTAATTCATTTTCGGATCATATTAAATTTGAGATGACATGTGATAATACCAAGATTAACTTTTTAGATACTATGATCCAAAGAAAAAATGACTCTCTGATAACCGATATATATGTTAAACCGACTGATAGAAACAATCTTCTTAGATATGACTCGGCCCATCCAGAAGGATTGCTAAAATCATTACCAAAAAGTCAATTCATTAGAGTTAAACGCATTGTTTCTGATGAGGAGACACAAGAAATGAGATTTAAAGACATGTCAAAAAAGTTTTTAGATAGGGGTTATCCCCCAAACCTATTGAATGATACATATAGATCGGTTAAGGAAACATCTAGATTGGATTTGTTATCTAAAACACATAGGGTTCCTCAGAACAGACTGGCTTTTGTGTCTACTTTTGGTACCCATAGCAAAGATGTTACAAAGATCTTTAGAAAACATTGGCATATATTATCTGATGGTTACCCAATGATAAAAGAGTTTGCATCGCCCCCTCTTATGGCATATAGAAGGGGTGGTACTATTCGGGATTAATTGGTCCACGCTAAACTTAAAAATGTTAAATGTGATAACTTGCAGCGGTTTTTGGGTTTAAAAAAAATTAAATCCCATTATACATGTGAATCATCCTATGTAGTTTAAATACTTACGTGTCCTTGTAACCTTTTATGTGTGGGAGAAACTACACAGAAGATCAAAAGTAGATTTTCCAAACATAAATCCATGTCAAATTAAGAAAATTGGATTTACTGGTCCCATCCCACTTTGATGAGTTGAAACATAAATTGACGGACCTTAAATTTCGTGTTATTGAACAGGTATCTTTACCTAAACGAGGGGGTGATCGAGTTAATATTCTAAAACAACGTGAAGCATGGTGGATTTATGAATTGGATACATTATTTCCAAATGGACTTAATAGGGAACTGGATTTAATGCCATTCTTGTGAGCCTATGGCCATACTATCCTGAATACACCCGATCTTGACTGATCTTGGGAGCTAAACGAGGCTGGGCCTGGTTAGTATGTGGATGGGAGACTACTTGGAAATACCAAGTGTCATAGGCTGTTAACTTGTGTGAAAGCCTTGCCCTAATATGAGACATTTAGGATGATTGGGAATCAAATTATTTTGGAAATATCTACTTTTATATAATGATATTCTTATTTATTAACTTACACATTATCCTTTATCTCTTTTAGATTCTCTTTACTTTAGCTCGGCTGATGGTTTTTCCGGGACATAGCTGGCCCTGTAGGTTTATTTAATGCCTTATTGTAAATTTTGAGATTATGTAATATTTGTGCCGCTGCGCTGACAGACCGATCTTTAATACTGTATATTATAATACCACAGTTTTGTTACAGTAATATCTTCAGATCATATAGTGTCTGTATTTGTAGTACAGTGTTGATTTTAAACTTGTGTACACTTTTATATAATAGATATACTACATATATATATATATATCTATCACTTCACTCTCATATTTATTCAGATTTTTAATATAATGTTATTTATATATACACATTGACTGGCTATCTTTGCACTGTCACTTTATATATAGACTGGTCAGTTTGCACTGTCACTTTAAATTGTTATGTAGGATCGGGTGTGTCCGATCCCTTAATCACTTGTTGCATAAATACTTGAGTGTGTGCACTAATGTTTCTAAGGCTTGAGAAAGACCTGTGCGTGGAAGCGTTGCCTGCGTGAAATAAACTCACCTTATCACTTGAGTGCTGAGCCTCTGCTTCTTTATTTTGGATTTATTGAGGGACTTGGTGGTACCCTGGCTCGTGCACCATTTCACTGCTGAGTGCTGTACCATGACTTTTTTTTTAAATAATGCAAAAAAACCCATAACAATTATATATAAAAGGTAAAATGAAATGCAAGATTTTCAAAATAATTAAATAAAATATTATACAACTGAGCATATTGGCCCAAAATCATAACACTGTGACTATTAAGGTACTCCTTGATGTTGCCAAAAATAAATTAAAATTTCTTTCCATCAATGGCAGCTAACCCATGGAAATTTGTTTTTTTTTTTTTACAAAAAACCTTTGTAGTTTGTTGAATGTTACTGCTGTTAAATATTACACTATGAGTAACTATCATAAGCCCTGTTTCATTTTATTTATATATATATATATATATA